>JAKWJD010001760.1:41914940-42114940 GCA_027705065.1 Solanum peruvianum | reverse complement strand
ACTTGATGGATTCTTAATTTAAAGGTTCCGAGTGTTTTACTTTTAAAATAATTGGTTCATATATACTTGTTGAAATATTTGGAGGGAGCACATTTAAAAATTACGTTGTATATAAAAGTTTAAATCTTTATTTATGTTTAATCAATTGATCTTTATGAGTATTTACTTTTTATATTTTAAATTTCCTTAATAAAAATTTTGAATTCGTTGCGGAGCCTAGTGTCCTAGTTAAATTCACATGCATGTCAATACTTCTTGGCTTCAAATCATGCAGGATAAAAGGAAATATTCTTTAATTATAATCTCTTCCACCTTTCCATTGGACATTCAAGTTCCTATGAACTTATTAAAACCATGCACATGGAGAAGCACATTTATATGACATCACATTTAACATTTAAAAGGTTAAACAAATCAATAAATTAATAAATAATTGATTAAAAAATTTTAAAAATTTCATATAAATATTATAAGTGTATGACGTGAAAGTGCTGATTTTTTTTAATACAATACGAATTACTTTTTCTATATTAATTTTACAAAACACTTTATAAATACAGATTGCAATAGCATAGAATCATACAATTATATTAAATACCGAAAATTTGAATAAGAAAAATAACACTTTACGAAACGAAATACAATATCAAACATATATTTTGAATTTTTTTTTAAAAAAAAAAACAATTTGTGGACCGCCACGTCATCCATTTGTTAATTTGATATAAGATTTGTTTTCATCCCAAATGAAATGACCGTTACACTTTCAACTCTCATTCTCTTCTTCAATGGCAATTCTCTCTGCAAATATGGCGATTTGACCGTTACAGAAGCACCGGAATAAGGCCATGAAGATGGATCTTCAACCTCCAGATTCTCAATTTCCCTATTCCTTTCTCAATTCAGGTACTTTTTCTCATTTTCCTCTGACTTAGGGTTGGGGGCAACTCGTAGGAATGGGGAAATTGGTATATCAATCATGGTAGTTGGCTTTCTCTTGTTACTGCTTAGAATTAGTAATCTGTGTAGATTTGTATTTGTTGAACCTAACTAGTTTGGAATTGGGGGTAGTTGGCTGATCGATGGACTTTTTCGGGATACTCCATAACTCAGTTTCTCGTTTTCCTTTGGACTACGTCGAGATGAACATTCACCTATTTTCTAACTGATTTAGTTTCTCAATGGAGAGCACACTGATGTGAACAAATAGAAGAAAGAAAAATCCATTCTGTTTCTTGAGTTTTATCTTTATACTCTAGTATTTTATTTGTTTGGGCTTGGCTGAGTTCAATTTGCTGGTTAGTTTGACCAGTGTTTGGGATCATGCACTATTGTTCAAAGAAAGGTTTCCATTTCGTATTGATTTCAATATAGGATTGGAGTGGGAAGACCATTTATGATCTGCCGGACTTACAATAGTGGAAACTAGTTAACTCTTTTCAATTAGTGAGGATCTGCTTCTGTAGGAGGTTTGGTAATTTCAGATTTTATGAAGGTACTGTTAGGATGAGCTCACACACATCTTGATTATTTCATTAGGTATCTTATCTTCACCTGCTATCAGTTTTAGTAGAAAGAGATACAACATCTATGAAAGCATCAATATACCCACGGATAATGAGTTGAAAATGACAAATCGAGAACTAAACGTTTCAACCTTGCCAAGTTCAGTATAGTACAAAGTTAACCTATGATTGATGTACATCTAAATAACTTAAAAAGCTACCTATTTTGGTTCTTCCTGTATTTCACAATACATTGTTTTAACCTGAAGCAGCTTTCCAAGATACTGTATTCTTCACCAGGTTTGCGGAGGCGGACCAATATGCGTGGGATCTTCTATAGATTCTTATCGTCCTCCTCTGCAAGCTCCAGACCTTCAGCAGCCAGAAGCCTTCTAATGACTCTTTTCTTTTCTTCCTCTGCTTTTCGCCGCATTATGTCTCTTTTCCTTAAGACAAATGTATGCCGCTTTAACGTATTATTAAAATTCTCCACAGAAGCCTTTCTCTCTTTAGCAATGATTCGTCTTTCTTCTAAAAAAAGATCAGTGGGATACGGTCGGCATGAAAGTGATAATTGCATAACTTTGCAAGGACAACCCATATGCGTCAACTTAACAAGATTTTTCAATCAGTGTATCCCTTTCTGTGGCTTCAATCTGCATTCTGATTATTCACTAAATGAAAATGTGTTGTAGAACTGCTATATTTATACCCTTTCTTTATTAAGTTTTCACCAAACCTAATTGTTTTATCCCTCTTTTCTGACTGGGGCAGGTTAGAGAAATTAGTCACTTTTTGCACCTAGGGAACTCGTTGGCAAGCTGAGGCGGCGTTAATTGCTATTCAAGAGGTACGCCAATTTCTCACCATAAAAAGTGGATCTGTTAGCTGCTATTTGGATCATGTGCGTTAAATTTAAGTATTTATAGGAATCACATGTTCCTAGAGAGGAGAGGGAAATCGATTCATATAATATATTTGCTCTCATATATCATCTAGTAGTTTAAATGTCAATAACATATCTAGTTTGAAACAGTCTCTGCTCCATAGACATAATAAAATCATTTTAATGTATCTTAGAGTAATTCTACTATCAATTTCAAAATGTGCTTAATAATAATCTCCTATAAAAGGTTTCTCCAAGTTATAGAAAATTACAACATGAACTCCATAATAATATAAAACATGTTCCAATTGTGTGGTCAGGCCAACATATTATTAAATTGATATTCCTCTTTTCATTACCTAGTATACATTAGGTAAGAAAGGGTATGTTGCTCGGACTCTTCAAAATGATCCTAGACCCGTGTCAAATTCATAAAAAATGCACTAGTTTCTGGCAATTCAACATGCATCCGTCAACATTTTTTATTATGGTTGTGCATTTTCCTCATCTGAGTCCTGCTCAACTGAATTGCTTTATATCTTCAAATTGCAAAAATACTATTTAGGTATATTTAATCTGGCAAGTTCAAAGTAAAAACTACTTACCTTTGATTTTTGCTTAGATAAACTTATGTCCTGAATGGTACTGTCCAGTGTCCACAAATAAGATCTCATGCATGAGGCAAATTATTAACTTAAGATTTCTATTAAAGACCTTTGTCTCTTTTATCTGTTTAGTATTGTCCAATTGGTAATGGTTCCATTCATAACAGATTATTTCTTTTATGTTCTTTGGTGTAAGCTTATTTCTTTTCTTTTTTTTTTAGTTTGGACAACATGTTTAGTTTTTACCCCCTAGCTTCTTCATGTTGCCCGGTCTGCATAAACAACTTGTGAAATAATCTTTTTTGTTGTGAACTGTAATTTCTCTTTCAAAGGACAAACTTCTACTGCTCAACATAAGGTTGAAAATTGAAAATCGTATAATTTAATTTATTCACTTTCATATCAGTCTTATTTCTTCTTCTTTTTTCATTTATACTTGAAACTTGTTATATTCAGATTTGCATCAAATGGGCAAAATGCACTTACTGGAGCAGAGAGGCAGCGGGAATGGAGGAGAGAGGGGGAAAGGGCACCACAAGGCATGGCGCCTCAAGGTCCACGGTTCAGGTTTGTGGGGGGGGTTTACGGGGCCTCGAGGTCCGGGGTGAGGGTAAGGAGGTAGGGTAAGGCAGGGGCCTCGGAGCGTGACGCCTCGAGGTCTGGGGGGAACGGGAAGGGTAGGTGCCTCGAGGTCCGGGGGTAATGGGTAGGGTAGGGGCCTCGGGCCGTGGCGCCTCGAGGTTCAGGGGGGGTAGGGGCTTCGAGGTAAGGGGGTAGGGGGCCTAGGGGTAGGGGGAGGGGGGAGGGGGGGGCGGTCCTCGGGGCGCGGAGGAGCTCGAGGGCCGGGGGTAGGGGTAGGGGGGGTGGGGGTAGGGGGCGGTCCTCGGGGCGCGGAGCCTCGAGGGCCGGGGGTGGGGGTAGGGGGCGAGGGTAGGAGTAGGAGGGGCGGTCCTCGGGGCGCGGAGCCTCGAGGGCCGGGGGTAGGGGTAGAGGGGGGGGGGCGGTCCTCGGGGCGCGGAGCCTCGAGGGCCGGGGGTAGGGGCAGGAGGGGGGGCGGTCCTCGGGGCGCGGAGCCTCGAGGGCCGGGGGGGGGGTAGGGGTAGGGGTAGGGGTAGGAGGGGCGGTCCTCGGGGCGCGGAGCCTCGAGGGCCGGGGGTAGGGGTAGGTAGGAGGGGGGGGCGGTCCTCGGGGCGCGGAGCCTCGAGGGCCGGGGGTAGGGGGGTAGGAGGAGGGGGGGCTGTCCTCGGGGCGCGGAGCCTCGAGGGCCGGGGGTAGGGGTAGGGGTAGGAGTGGGGGCGGTCCTCGGGGCGCGGAGCCTCGAGGGCCGGGGGTAGGGGTAGGAGTGGGGGCGGTCCTCGGGGCGCGGAGCCTCGAGGGTCGGGGTAGGGGTAGGAGGAGGGGGGGCGGTCCTCGGAGCGCGGAGCCTCGAGGGCCGGGGGTAGGGGTAGGAGGGGGGCGGTCCTCGGGCGTGGAGCCTCGAGGGCCGGGGGTAGGGGTAGGAGGGGGGCGGTCCTCGGGGCGCGGAGCCTCGAGGCCCGGGGGTAGGGGTAGGAGGGGGGGGGGTCCTCGGGGCGCGGAGCCTCGAGGGCCGGGGGTAGGGGCAGGAGGGGGGGCGGTCCTCGGGGCACGGAGCCTCGAGGGCCGGGGGTAGGGGTAGGGGTAGGAGGGGGGGGGTCCTCGGGGCGCGGAGCCTCGAGGGCGGGGGTAGGGGTAGGGGTAGGAGGGGGGGTCCTCGGGGCGCGGAGCCTCGAGGGCCGGGGGTAGGGGTAGGAGGGGGGGCGTCCTCGGGGCGCGGAGCCTCGAGGGCGGGGGTAGGGGTAGGAAGGGGGGGGCGGTCCTCGGGGCGCGGAGCCTCGAGGGCCGGGGGTAGGGGGGGGTGGGCGGTCCTCGGGGCGCGGAGCCTCGAGGGCCGGGGGTAGGGGTAGGAGGGTGGGCGGTCCTAGAGGCGCGAGCCTCGAGGGCCGGGGGTAGGGGTAGGAGGGGGGCGGTCCTCGGGGCGCGGAGCCTCGAGGGCCGGGGGTAGGGGTAGGAGGGGGGGTCCTCGGGGCGCGGAGCCTCGAGGGCCGGGGGTAGGGGTAGGAGGGGGGCGGTCCTCGGGGCGCGGAGCCTCGAGGCCCGGGGGTAGGGGTAGGAGGGGGGCGGTCCTCGGGGCGCGGAGCCTCGAGGGCCGGGGGTAGGGGTAGGAGGGGGGGTCCTCGGGGCGCGGAGCCTCGAGGGCCGGGGGTTGGGGTAGGAGGGGGGCGGTCCTCGGGGCGCGGAGCCTCGAGGGCCGGGGGTAGGGGTAGGAGGGGGGCGGTCCTCGGGGCGCGGAGCCTCGAGGGCCGGGGGTAGGGGTAGGAGGGGGGCGGTCCTCGGGGCGCGGAGCCTCGAGGGCCGGGGGTAGGGGTAGGAGGGGGGCGGTCCTCGGGGCGCGGAGCCTCGAGGGCCGGGGGTAGGGGTAGGAGGGGGGTGGGCGGTCCTCGGGGCGCGGAGCCTCGAGGGCCGGGGGTAGGGGTAGGAGGGGGGTGGGTGGGCGTCCTCGGGGCGCGGAGCCTCGAGGGCCGGGGGTAGGGGTAGGAGGGGGGCGGTCCTCTGGGCGCGGAGCCTCGAGGGCCGGGGGTAGGGTAGGGGGGTAGGTAAACTAGATTATATAAATTTGATTTTTTTAAAAAAAAAATAGATATTCAAAATTATACGAAAATTACTACAAATTGTAATTTTTTTACATATTAAAAGATACATCATAAGTCAAAATTTTTTAAGTTTGACTCTAAAAAAATAAAACTACGACGTTTGAAATAGACAGAGGTAATATGAAATTATGAGATTATGTCTGTATATGTGACTTCATGCTAATTTCATTTTATGAGATAAAATCTCAAATTCTTCAAAAGGCGTGATTTGAGATTTTATGAATGTAAAAATTGACCCACAAATTTATATTTTGTAAGCACCCAACATTTATATCTGCTATCCAATTATTTGATAAGTAAAAAAAATTTGTAATTCATGATTTTATATCGTTACTTTTTAAAAATTTATTTCTCATATAACAATTATTTCACCATCATGTTTAAAATTTATTACTACTCAAATCCAATTTTTATCTTATCATTTATATTGGTCAATTTTATTTATGAACAAATGGTTCAAAGTAACAATGTTAGTTCGTCTTCTTGATTATACGATCGAGAAATGCAAGTTCAATATAAAGAGATTGTTCATACTATATGGGAGAATTATATTAGAGACTTATACACTACAACATGTGTTCAATTTTTTTTCTTAAAATAAAATTTGATTTATAAATTTTTGCTTATTTTTAAAATTGTATAAAGAATTGAGACAATTTAATAGTTTTAGAACTTACGGAGTTTTTATGTATATGAGAAAACATACTAACATAAAAAATTCAAGGCCTAAGTCATCTGCGGCCCCTTAAAGTTGTCAACATAATTCACTTAGACACCTGAACTAGGACTTATACCTATTGAACACCTAAATTATCAAGAAATGTGCCTATTAAACACAAAACGCTGATGTGGCAAAATAAGTGTATTTCACTGCTGCTGAGCGCGTGAATGCATTTTTTTAATTTTTTTAAAAAATATTTATACCTACTTTGTTGACACTTGGCATGCATTGATTAAATATATATAAAAAAATTAATTTAATTAAACATAAATCTTGTAAATCATTAAAAAAAAAAAAAAAAAAAAAAAAAAAACACACTCCCACACTCATCTTCCTTCAACCCACCATTTAAACTACCATCCATTCAATTCCCCAAAATCCTCTATTTTTCCATCCAAAAACAACATGAAGAAATCACTTCTCTTAGCAGCCTCTGTTTCTGCTGCCGCCACCGCCACCGTCTCTTCTGTATCCAAAGTTTAAAATTTGTCTTCACAAGGACGATAATTTGAAGAAAAATGATGAAGATTGTTCAAAATCGGTGAAAGCATCAACCCACCATTTTAAAAACTTCAAATTTCTCTGCCTTTTGTTATGATTCATTTTTTTTTTCATTTTCTATAAACAAAGTACCTGTTGAATTTTCAAGAAGAAGAAAAAATGGACCATTTGGAGTTAAAAAATTGATCAATATCTGTACATTTTTATTTTCAATAACTCCATTTGAGCAACTATCACCATTCATAAACTTATAGAAATGCTATAAAATATTTGATATAATTTTAATTTCTCTTTGTTGTCGATTTCAAAATAATTTATCAAGGTCGATTATATTTACAAAATCGGGATAGTCGTCGGAGAAATAGCATATAACGAAGAAAATGAAAGAGCAAAACATTTGGTGGATGAATTCGGAATGAGATGTGTTAGGCATTTTCTTTTTTTTGTTATGTAGAGAAATGGTGATTGTGGAACAACAGAGAAGAAGATGAAGAAAAAAGGAAAATAAGTTAGGTGGGCTGGGGGTTAGGTGTGGGTGTGGGTGGGGGGAAAGATATTTTTTTTAGGCATTAACAAATACACTTGGGATACACGTGGGACTTTTTAAATGGTCATTCAATACACGTCAGATACAAGTGGGGCGGTTAACTACACGCGCCACATAATTAATGAAAAGTGAATAAAAAATGGTTTTACGGTTCAAATCTGGGGTGGTTAAGGTGTTCAATAGGTAGTACGTCTAGTTGAGGTGTCTAAGTGAATAATCGGGACAAGTTTGAGTGGTCGCATATGACTTTGACCAAAATTCAAATAGCATGTCTAGGTAAAACTTCAACTTCGTTATATGATTGTATATCATGATTTTTTATCATGATTTAATATCGCATGGCCAAACGGACCCTCAATATAATAGACAATTAAAAATAACTGTAGAAAGTTTTAAAAATTCAAATGAAGATAAATAATTTAACAAAATATCTTTGGTTAAAATATCTTTTGCAATATGACCTTTAAATTTGTTACATAATACATAAACATGACTCTTAATTTGGCGTCAGTTGATAACTATGACCTTTAAATTTAGGTGTGAACAAGTAGACATTTAAATTTGTATATAACTGAGCAAATGGAACTCATTCATCATACACAACTACACGATGAAACTATTTCATCATAAATCATAGTTTTTAGGTTCGAACACCATATAGAAAACCAAAAAAAAAAGAAAAAAAACTATATCTATGGGTATAAATATAGAACTTTTATAATATAAGGGAGTAAATATTTGATTTTGGAGCTATCCGTAATTAATACCATAAGAGTATTTAGTGTAATTAATTAAATTCGATTATATATAACACTCTGTGTCTTTCATTATTCATTCTAGGATGAAATCTCAAACAACTTAAATTTGAGATTTCATTATTCATTTTTAAATTTGGGGTTAACATTAATGATCTCGATTACTGTAATATCATTAAACTACCAAATAAATAAAAAACTAGCATAAACAAGAGAGATAAAAAAGAAGAATGAAAGATGAAGTCAGTTTTACGAATCATACTACTCTATTATTAGCCACAGTTGTTAATGTCACTCTAGCTTTTCACATATTCTATGTTGATCATGAAGATACTACTATGGCATTAGCTCACTAAGTAAAATCAATGAATATATATTAGTTACTACAGATCAATTTAATTGTGATATACGAGTCAATCTATGCACACTTAGATTATTTCATCGGTTACTATTAAGATTTAACTTTTGTCAATTTAAGCGTTTATAGTAGAGAGATTCTTTTTGGAAGATCAACAAAATTAAATGGGATGATTGAACTGGAATAGAAAGTGACTTTTAGCTAAAGTCATTTGTGGGAGTAGTAGAAACTCCAAGAGATTGAAACATATTGAAAAAGCTTAGAGATATCTAGTACATGTTTAATCCATTTGACTTTATATCATTCATATCTAATATTTATTGAAAAAGCTTAGAGATATCATTCATATCTAATATTTATTGAAATTTTAATTTTACTTGAAATCTATATATACTCCTAACTAAAATACTGGATTCAGATAAAAGCATTGAATCCGCCTTTACAGGATACAATTGGGAGGAAGGGTTTCATTTATGTCCTTTTCGTCTGAAACTTACATTGTATATAAAAGCTTAAATTTATTTTTTATATATATCTAGTACATGTTTAATCCATTTGACTTTCACGTATGTTTACTTTTTATATTTTAAATTTCTTTAATATAAATCTGGTACTGAGCCTAGCTTGTGTCCCAAATTCACATGCAAGTCAGTATTTCTTGCTTCAAATCCTGCAGGATAAAAGGAGAGGTTCTTTAATTATAATCACTTCAACCTTTCCATTGGACATTCAAGTTCCTATGAACTTATTAAAACCATGCACATGGAGATGCACATTTATAAGACATCACCCACATTTCATAACACTTCTTTTTCTTTTTTTAAATCTCTTCCAACTGAACCAAAGATAAAAAAAATCGATTTTGCTAAATATAGTTAACCAACTATTGGATATCAATCCTGAAAATCTTCATAATCACTTCAACTTCTTACTTTTTTCTATTTTTAGTAAGATGTAAGTAACTATAAATAGCTCTACAAACATCCATTGGCTACTCAAATCATCCTTTCCGTTTTACAAACTATATACATTGTTCTAACAAATTAATTAATGGCCTCTTTTAGTAAAGCCTTGCTCTGCCTCCTCCTCCTAGCTATAGTCACAGAAGCTAGAAATATAGAAAATAGTAAGAATGTAGATTTTGTTAGAACAAGAGGTGCACATTTTGTACTAAATGGATCGCCTTTTCTGTTCAATGGTTTCAATTCTTATTGGCTAATGCATGTTGCTGCTGAGCCAACTGAGAGATACAAAGTCTCTGAGGTTTTCAAAGAAGCCTCTGCTGCTGGTCTCTCTGTATGCAGGACTTGGGCTTTTAGTGATGGTGGCGATGCAGCATTGCAAATTTCCCCTGGTGTCTATGATGAACGTGTTTTACAGGTCGTTTATTATTGCTTAGTTATTTGATCAAGCTCATGTAAAAGTTGAAAACTATTTGACAGAACAAACTTTTTGTTTACTTATTATGTCTCGAGAATTAGAGGCTTATAATTTTATATCTATGGCCTTTAATTAACATGGATCAATTCTTTTTGTGATATAGGGATTGGATTTTGTGGTCTCGGAAGCAAGAAAGTATGGGATACGCTTAATATTGAGCTTTGTGAATAACTATAAAGATTTTGGAGGGAGAAGTCAATATGCTGAATGGGCGAAAAATGCAGGAATTCAGAATATCAACAGTGAAGATGATTTCTACACTCATCCAGTTCTTAAAGATTATTACAAGAATCATGTTAAGAAAATAGTGACAAGGGTCAATACAATGACTAGAATAGCATACAGAGATGACTCTACAATAATGGCGTGGGAACTTATCAATGAGCCTCGCTGCAATGCTGATTATTCTGGAAAAACAGTTAATGTGAGTTAAAACAGACACAAATCTATCATATGTTATAATGTTATTTTAACTAATATTATATGATGTGATGTGATTTTTGCAGGGATGGGTTCAAGAGATGGCAAGTTATGTGAAATCACTAGACAATAAGCACTTATTGGAGATCGGAATGGAAGGATTTTATGGCGATTCAATGCCTGAAAAGAAACAAGCTAATCCTGGTTTTCAAGTCGGCACAGATTTCATCAGTAGCCATCTTATTAGAGAGATTGATTTTGCTACTATACATGCATACACTGACCAATGGTACATTCAATAGATAGATATCCTTTTACCTTATGGTATAAACAGACATATATACTGTCTGTGAATATAACTTAAACACGTAAAATATAACAGAAAATCTTTCAGGCTGCCTGGACAAAGTGACGATGCACAAGCAACATTCATGCAAAGATGGATGACAAGTCATTGGCAAGATTCAAGAACCATATTAAAGAAGCCATTGGTTCTGGCTGAATTTGGAAAGTCAAGCAAAGATCCAGGATACAATCAGAATGCAAGAGACACATTCATGAGTTTAGTTTACAGAAATGTGTACAATTTTGCGAAAGCAGGAGGGACGATGGGAGGGAGCTTAGTATGGCAGCTAGTGGCACAAGGCATGGACAATTTTGACGATGGTTACTCTATTATCTTGGCACAAAATCCTTCAACTGCAGGGCTAATTTCAGGGCAATCACATGCCATGACAACTTTGGCTCATTTGGTTAATAGCCCTAATTTGGGTGAGGTACATGGACATCATACACAAGGTGTTGGACATCATCCATTAGGAATGGGACATCATCGTTTTGGTCGATGAGGTCATGGATAGGCACAATTCATTTTTAAAGGTCTGATTTATATTTCGGAGTACTCCTATGGCCAATTTGTAATCTTCGCATTAGCAAAAGTTAGCTAGTGTACGGTTGATTTACTCTCTGAATGTATTTTTCATGCATTTTTACATACTTGTAATTTCCATCATTGAATCGTAATTGTTTGTTATTGGAATTAGATTATTTT
Source organism: Solanum peruvianum (assembly GCA_027705065.1). Lineage (NCBI taxonomy): Eukaryota > Viridiplantae > Streptophyta > Magnoliopsida > Solanales > Solanaceae > Solanum > Solanum peruvianum. The sequence continues at coordinate 42,103,479 of JAKWJD010001760.1, read as the reverse complement.
TTCTCTCTTCATATTTCTGTTTAGTTTAGTACGATGATTGCTACTATATAATAGTATCACACTAAAATTATACTTTTTAATGCAACTTCAACTTAAAGAGTTCTATTTGAAACTTGAAGTAAAATACTGGCTTAAATTAAATAAACTAAGTGAATTTTGCTAAGGGTGTTTCTTATTTTAACTAAAATTATTTTAATTTTCAATATCAAAAATATGCATACTTCACAAATTAAAAGGTTGTTTCTCATGTTGTTATTATATGTAAAAACACAAATTGTTATAAAGACATAAAAATATAATATAAAATTCGATTCCGATAAATATTTAATTTTTTAGTACTACAAATTAGATCATATATTCATATAGTAGAAATATTATATTTCATGTGTTAGTTATGGTTGTTATTGATGAAAAAGAAAAACGATATTTAAGGTATTACAGTGATGTCACAATTTCAGAATGGTATTCTTATGAAGTCATGAAAATTAGTTGAAGCCGTTTTCCTCTTTCAACAAAATACATTGCATATTTTCTGCAACTTTATATGATAAATCCATGTTACTTCAATTCCCAATCATTTAATAACACACTTTCTCATTATTATTTTTTAATTTTATGAGAGGAATTACTTCACCCCACATATAAAAGTCAAGTGTGTTTCGTATGATCGTAAAGTATTTTCATAAAAAAAAATATATATCTCTTGTAATTGCTAGTTAATTAGTGAAAAGTACTTCCTGATATATAATAAATGAACTAATAATATATTGTTTTAATAAATTAAGCCATAATATAAGTAATTCACTAAAATAATACGCTTTTCTAAAATTTTACTAAATTAGTATAAATGTATTTTATAGTAACGTTTTAGGATATATTTTATTTTTTATAAGCTGACGGCGTTAGATTGATACACGTTACTCAAAATGACATTTTAGGAGTAAAATGTTGCTTACAGTTACATACGCTGTTAGTTTTTTAAAAACGAAATATATCATAAAACGTTACTGTGAAATTATTTATACTAGTTTTGTAAGATTTTAGAAAAATATATTATTTTGGTAAATTATTTTATATTATGGCTTAGTTTAATAAAAAAATTCCAAACTTTTGAGTTATAAAGATTCAAATAATATTTAAGTGTCAGTTGAAAGAGTAATCCAGGGATATATAGAATTTTTTTCATCCATAATCAGAGATCTAAGATTAGTTTGAAATCTGAATATAAAAAGGATCATGTTATGATCAGATGAAAAAGAAAAGAAAAATTACAAGTTAAAATAGTTTTTAGGAAAAAAAACACTCGTTCTTATGTTAAGAAAATCAATTTCTCCTTTAAATGATTTTTACATTACACAAATTCAAATTATTTTCGAGTGAAAAATCCAAAAAAAAAATGGAAAAAGAAATACAAATTAAAATAGTTACTAGGACAATGGTGGTCTTTCATAAGTTAGGGAAGTCAATTCCTCCTATTAATAGTAAATATTTTCCTTAAAACCCGTTTTATGGCGATTAAATATTAGAAAATTGGCTTTTATCATATCAAATTGATCAAACATTTAAAAATTGACTTTTATCGTATCAAATCAAACACGTGATAATACAAAATCATCATAATTTGTGAATAAGACAACTTTATTTCACCTGACATGATTCACGAACAAGATAAATTTTATCAATTGGACATGGCTGATTAACAATTTAAAGATACTACTTCAAAATATAACATATATTGATCCCATTATATGTCATCACTAGTATATATATATATGTTATATTTAACGTGATAACATTCGCTTTATTTTAAGCTAGAGAAGTCACAATAATAATTGCAATTAGTACCATGTGAAAATAAAATCGACTAAAATAAAATAATTCAATTATTCGAAGATAACATGATCTTTATTAATTTAAAGTAACTTTAATCAATTCTATTAAAACCATGGAGTAGTAGTAGAAAGATGAAAAGATGATGATGAAAGTTGAACTTGTTGCCCTTGTGCTAATTGTGCTTGTATTTGTGTCTGGCCTTTAACAAGGCTAATTTCAGCTTGTACTTTTACTAACTCCCGTTCTAAACGATCAATTTCTTGATGTAAAATAGTAATAATTCCAACACACCCATAAACTGGACTCTTAATTCGACAATAAGCTTCGTAGTACAAGGAATCCGCTACATCCGCTCTTTGATGCTCTTGAACTTGCTGATATTTCACACACAAAAAAAAAATTAATTAATTAATTTCATGAAAAAATATTTAATATATTTCAAACTTAATTAGAACTTAGAAAGGAGGAGGTTACTAATGAAATTAAATGACACGAACAAATACACAAGTAAAAAATGCAATAACCAAGAGAAGCAAATTCAGAATTTAAAAATAATGAAAGCCTACTTATTATATACGTATATTCTTCGAACCTAATATAATAATTAACGTGTATATATTTATTTACCTGGAGCAATTTTCCAACATTGCTAGCGCCATAGATTCTGTGAACAAAAGAAAATCTTTGAGGATTATTTGGAGGAAAATATGGCAAAAAAACACAATCTGAAGGACATCTTCGTCTCAATTGTTTGCAAGCAGCACAACGTCTCGAATTCATAATAAGATTTTCAAAATCTTTTGTGTTAAAAGAACAAAAAATCTAGTGTAAATCTACCATTGCTAAGATTTCAGTAGTGTATTTAAATGAGAAGATTTTTTATTTTATTTTTTATGAACGGCTATATTTTTTATTTTTTTTTAAAGTGTAGTTTTGAAAGAAATTTAGGAAAGTTACCAGTACATTTTGTAAATCTACCATTGTTTGATCGGACTAAACTTGGTAACATGTTTCAGATTGGTGTTTTTCCTTTTTCTTTCTTGCCTTGTATAATGCAAATTTAAATTTATATTTGATTTAATTTATTCATATCCTTTGAGTTTTTTCAATTCAAATCTAGTGGAAAATGTTAGAATTGTCTTTGACGGTAGCACTTTATTTTAAAGTAAACTATGTAATTTTTTGCCGAAGAAGTCAACGGGGAAACAAGCGCCTCCTAACTAGGTCCGTGTGAATTTTGGAGGAAGAGTAACCTAATAAGCACATATTATACAAGCAAAAAAATATAATTTATTTAAATGCTTAGTGTTAAAGAGATAATTACATATAATTTTTGACTTTTTTATAAATTATAAAAGTTCCTTAAAATTAATTTATGAGTTTCAAATACATCACTCTTCTAAATGCATCACTCGACTTTCAGATATATGAGTAAACATCCGGGATACATTGGTGAGGATGTATCAATCAGAGAGAGCATAGAATATCTAGATACATGGGGGAGGCATGTAATTGAGAGGAGAATATGTGTAAAAGAGGGAATAAGATTCGAATATGGGGAAGGGACGGAATGTATCCGAGAGAGGAGGGATATATCTGAGAGAAATAGTGATGTATCAACGAGATACATGCGAGAGGGGAGGGATGTATTCAAAAGAGACAAAGAATGTATCAGTAAGAGGGAAGTGACAAGAGGGAAGTGATGTATATTCGAGAGAAAAATTCTGATTCTTTTTTAAATGATAAAAAATTATAAAAATTGTGATAAAATAAAAATTTACAATTGAATAATTTTTTTAAAAGAAAAAGAAAAGTAGAAAGAAGTAACATCACCAACTTCTTCCATTCCAGTTACACCAGATTTCATTCGTATGATTGGATTAACAAATTAAAATATTTTGAGATTGTCATTTTTAAAATTATAAATTATTTTTTTGACCATTTATTCTATTTGAAAGATGAATAAAATAATTTTATATATATATATATATATTATATATAGTATATATATATATATATGTAATATAATATATATATAATATATATCTATATATATTATATATTATATATATATATATATATATATTATATAGATTGGATTAACAAATTAAATCTTTGAGATTGTCATTTTTAAAATTAAAAGTATTTTCTTGACCATTTATTCTATTTGAAAGATGAAAAAATAATTTTTTTAATATATATATATATATATATATATATATATATTATATATATATATCTTCTTATTATATAAATTAGAGAGAAAATAAAATCATAACTTGATATCAAAATTACTTTATCATTTAATTAATTATTTTTATTTAACTACTCGTCGATAATTTTAAGTGATTTAAATATTAGGGTAAAATTTAACACTATTCTCATCCGTCACATCGTAATCATATAACCACTATTTGTTTATTTATTCACCACTTTTTAAAACACATTTTAATATTAATTACACTAATTAATTAATTTTAAAAAATATATTTTTCAAGCATCAAAATTTAAAATGTGGGCCATTTTAAATATTTTTAATTAGTGGACCCCTTCTTCATAAATCTCTATACGGTCCCCTCGGTCCTCCTCTCTTTCTTCTTCTTTGTTCTTCACCATTCAAATTTATAGTACTTTTTTTTTTCTTCTTTGTCATTCAATAATTTCTTAAAAAATAATTTTAGAGAAAAAGAGAACAAAAATCATTATAATATTTACGATACTCTCTTGATGATTGAATTTTATTGAATCAATTTTTTCTTAACAACTCAGATGAAAAAGAAGGTTATATAAGAAAATTAATAAATTTATACTTTCTACTTCATAAAATAATAGAGAATTATAATAGATCACTCAAAATTCAAGATAAATTTAAATTTATGAAATCAACATCGATAATATAAAATGAAATCAAAGTAATAATATGATACTAAATTTTACACATTAAAGAGCTATTGGAATGAAAATAGTTGATAAAAGGTGAGATGATCAGAATCACATTTTAAAAAATATTCAATCGCTTCAAAGTTATTAAGAAGATATTTAAATATCTTAAATTAAATTTTGATGTGAAATACGAAGGTCAATAAATTAATTAAATCTATCAATCAAGAAAAAATATAAATAGATATTTTATACTATAACATCAATAAATGAAAAAAGATAAGTCGAAATTATTAAAGACTCTCGAATGGGATTGATTGACCTTTAGGGGCAATGAAACAAAACATGTCCGGTTGCTCTTCGGTGACTTAAAGGGGCAAGGTAGAATTTCTCTCTCTTAAAATGGAAAAAGAAGTTGAATATATTATTTTTTGTTTGTTTTAATTTTATAATTTATCGTCAATTATTTTTATGATATTTTAAAATATATATTTTAAATAATATATGTGGTATATGTGATATTTTGAGAATTTTAATTTGTAAGCAATCACAATAAATTTTTACTTAAATTATTCTTGAACTTAGTGGATATTTTTGAAAAACACATACATTAATTGAGACGTGTGTGTTTATTTTCTCTTATATATGAATTTAGTTTTAGTCATATAATATGATTAAATACACTTTGATCGTTAACAAAAATATTCAGAAATATTCTTTATTTGAATGGAATATCCTAAATCAATCAAAAATAACTTAATTTCAATTTAAATTATCAATTTTAAATAAATCCTCAACTAAATCCGATCAATAACCGTCAAACTAAACTCTGGTCATTAAAAAAGCCCACATTATTAATCCTTTCTTGATTTTTCTTACCTAGAATTGGTTATGAAGAAAAATCTGGTCACATTTTGATTTTTCTGTGAATAATTTTTTATTATTTTATGAAATTTTTTTAACGCCTCTTCAAGATATTACATTATTATTCTAAATTTTATAATAAAATAATCTCAAAAAACACTATTATTAAAATTGAATTCTATCTTGTAGAGTCTCAAAACCTTTTTGATGTCTACTACCAATATATAAAATGAATAAATCAAGTGTACATATATGCATAAAAAAAGAAAAGATTATACTAAAGGTTTTGAACTTCTTGATGATTGGTAAGGCCAGATTAGTCTTCTTTACTTGCACTACTATTAACAAAAACGTTTTTTTCTCTCTTCTATTCATAAATAATTAAATATTAATATTAATATAAGTTGTATTATAATATGTAGTAAGTTGCAAAAGTAATGAATTAGTTTATGACTTGTAATTTAAAAATAGCTACAAGAAATTTGAAGACACGAGGTTATGATTCTACTTTTTAATTCTTTTATTTATATATATAAAAGAAAGTAGTAGCATGGAATCTACAGGCTTTTTTAATAATAAAAAAAATAAAATAGTGGCATGGAATCTATAGGCTCTAGCAATGTGAGTTGCATAAAAAAAAATTTAGCCAGACCTAACTCCGTGACTCTGTCGTATTTGCAGCAAATATGCTCGACATATCAACTAATTTATTATTAAAAGGAAAGAATGATTATTACGTCGCGAATTGATTGAGCAGGAATTTTTTAAGTGGAGATTTTGAATAAAATATTATTTGCATGTGTTTTTTTATGAAGTTTATAGCATAAAATTTATCTATTGTGATTTATATATTTGATATGATTCGTAGGTTATCAAAAATATGAAATTAAAATTAAAAAAATAAAATCAAATTAATATTTTATGGAAAAAATAGTATGTCATTATCAAATTATATAATTTGTATAATTTCTTAAAAGATACTGCTAGTTAATTATGGAACCAATAAACTTTTTGACAAGTGAATCAATTTGATTTTTCAACCTTCCCTTTTCCTCTAAACTCAAGAAATAAAATGATAAAGAATTAATAGTCACACCGTTATTAGAATTGTGTTAACGAAGTTTAACTCATTTTCTTGGACTATAGTTGTGTTACATTTATAATATATGGTATTGTTAAATTTCCAATGTAAGGCATAGAATAGTAAAGCCAAATATCAGTCTTAATTTGTATAGATTTTTTTTAAAGAAAATCGCTTAACTGTACCACTAATTGGTGTGTCAATCAGTGTCACATTGATAAATAACGTGTGATATTTTATTTTGACAAAAAAAAAACCTTCACTGATTAATTAGTAATTGTAAGTGAAATAATGTGTCTAACATAAATTCAGATTAATTAATTTGTAATATGAATATAAATATTGGATAGAAACTCAAAAAAAAAATGTGTTTAGTGTGTCATCTTATTTTGACAAATGAAACTTTTACTAATTAATTTTTAATTATGAGTGAACAACGTATCTAGCACAAATTTAGAGTAATTCACTGCAAAATAGAATTGACATAAGATAGAAATTCAAACCAAAAAAAAGTGCTTAAAGTAAATGTATAGTACTCCTCTTATTTTGACAAAAGAAACTTTTACTGATTAATTCAGATGAATCAATTTGCAAATATGGATATAGATATAAGATATAAACTCAAATAATAAAAATAAGCTTAAAATATGCAAGAAAAAAAAGGGATTTTTACACCAAATACCTTATACTATGCTATGACTCAGTTACAAACTTCTGTATTTTAAAATCAAAAGACTTGCCTTTCTTATATTATGAAAATATTGCTCTTACTCCTCTTATTATGTATATTCATAGCTAATAGTCGATACATTTAAAAACAATTATTTAAGAACAAACATAGTTTAAAATAAGATGTTTTTCGAAGTTACTCATATGAGATTTATAAGTCTGACTCGTTGTTCTGGTGGGTCAAAAAACATCAAATTTTATTGGAAAATTATGCAGAATAGTAATCACTTAAATCACAATAAATGTTATCGTTATTGTTTAGGGAAATTCTAATTCACATAGTTTCGCCTAATATTGCTATTCACATGATTTGTATAATTTGTTTGATTTGTATAGTTCACATGATTTGTATAAATACGATTCTTGATTGTATAAATTTGGAATTTTTTATATGCTTACCCTAGCTATTTATATACGATTTATGAAAAAGTCATAATAAAATACCTTGTTTATATAGTGGCAAGCGAAATATATAAACACAATTTTGAAAAAAAAATCCTTCATGTATAAATATATAATTACTTATCCTATTTTTGTATTCGCACGCGAAATATATATATAAACTAACAGAAATATACCACCACAATCTCCATAACAAATGAAACTATATCTATGAAATGCAATTATTGAAATTATAGCTATAAAGCCTTATTATGTTTTCTATATTTTGAAATTTTATCAATTTCGTTTGCCATTACGTGAGATATAAACTACGTTGGGTCAATTCACTTTTTTTAGACTATAATTTTTAAAATATATACAAGACAATATAATATGTTGTTACTATGCAAATATATTTTGGCTTACTCCTATCAAACTAAAATCCCCCGTTATTAGATAATATAAAGTACATAAATCGCATATATTTGGGGGGCTAATTACATTCTATCATGAAATTTTTTCCAATATCAAAAAATTCTCATTACTCTCATATACATTTATTTGTTGTCTGATACATTATTTAATGGAGGGGATGTAACGAAAGGAGATGGGTATATCCGAAAATTGATAGGATGTTTCCGAGAGAATTTTTATATATGTTTTTAAATTATTAAATTTATTTGAGATGATGATATTTTAAATTGTATATTTTATAATTTTTGACATTAAATAGGAAAAATTATTGAAATACACGTCTTATGTTTCCCCATTTTCTAATATCCTTTTTCTATTCCTAAAAACCTCTAAAATTCCTTATTTTTAAAAAATATATCCGAGCTACATATTAATGTATTCGAGTCAGTATATAATGTACTCAATTTATTTTATAATGTATATGACTTACTTATTATAAATTCGAGCTATTTTTAATATATCCGAACTACATATAAATATAACTATTTTGTGTTACTTTTTAAGAAATTAATATAATTATAAATTAAAAAGGAATAGATTGTATTTTAATATTATAAGCTGCCTAAGTTCAACGATTCTATTCATTTGTATAGGATTTTCATTATTTATTTTATTTTTTGAAATAACATAGAACATATGTACTATTTTTTGTAATACAAGGAGCATGTTTGTAATTTTAAAATATGTATAACTGAAGAAAAAAGAAAATTTCTAATGTCGCGGGCCAGGAGAAGCGGCGGAGGGTAGTGGTCTAAAGTGTGTGAATTAATGCGCAAATTAACCAGGACCGCCAAATATAGATTTTTTTTTTTATATATATATATAAGTGCTTAACATTTTTTTTTATTTATATAAGTAATAAAAGAGAAGCACCGGACCACACCACTCCACTCTTCCGCTGCACTATTGTCACTCTCAAATCTCAAATCAACCAAACAACAATGGCGTTTTCTTCATCCTCCATTTCTCCATGTTGTTCATCTAAATTCTCTTCAAATTCCTACTTACCAGAAACGTATTTGAAGGCAAAGGTGAAGAAAATCGATGCGTTGAACAGCAACACACATACATTTCCACTCCTACAATCTATCAAGTAATTTTTTATTTCTATTTCGATTTTGATTTCTCTATTACTATTTATGTTTTGTGTTTTTTGTGTGTATTCTCAATCACATTATTATGAGTTAACATTCAGTTTCTTCCACTATAATTTCTCTAACAGTATTTTTTTTAATTTTTTTTTTAGCTTCCTGTGTAGTTTTAAGGCCATTGATGCCTTTGTCGACTTTTGCCTTCAGCTTAATAGCTCTAGTGTGGATTGTGAAGTTTTTGAATGTCGGTCAAAATATTGAGCCAGTGAATTTCATCTGTCAAAATAAAGTGGGTTGAGATTTGAGAATCATGATTTCTCAGGTTTAAACCCCTGCCTTGTTGGTGGGAGTTAAGCACGTACTCCGTGGAATAGTCTAGCAAGCTGCATGAGACAATTTTTTTTAGCTACTATTTTGGGCATAAATTTGAATCAGATTTTGAAATTTTAAATTTCAAATATTTTGAAGCAACTTTTTGGGACTTCCACCTACAAAGCATCAATTTCTATCCAACTAAAATACATTTCCAAACATAATTTCAAATTCCAAATATCACAACTTCAAAAACTCAAATTTTCAAGTTTCAAGTTCAAAATCTAAGGCCAAACGGGAGTTTAATCTTGTATATGGAATTATTGCTATATGAAGTGCTCTATATTTTCATCCAAAGGAAAGTTAAATTTGTATAAAAAAATTGTACTATATATTTTATACAACAAGTTAAAACAAAGATTTGTTGTCTCAACAGTTTATCTAATTAAGATATCTAAAAAAATGACTCATGTGAATGGACACCTTGTATCGTAATTCCATGTTCTCTCTTTGTGATTGTACAAAAGATTTGTTGACTGACTTAAAACCAAGATTTTACTTGAGCATAATATTGGGTTCTACATCCAGTGCTATCCTGATAGATGATACTTCCCAACTATTACACAGTCCTTATTAAATGAGATAATCACACGATTCAATAGTAATAGGTATCCATGGTATCATTACTATGTTTTACTTTTCCCTTTGAGGAATCTTTTCTAGCTTAATGTTTCTATTCTGCTGAAGCCTTTCTTCGTTTTAATGATTTCTAGTTCAAAATGGGAAAGAGGAGAGTTGTTTCAGTTCAGGATAAGGGCAGCTGTTACAACTGAAGGTTAACCTATGTTGAAACATTAAATATCATCCTTATATATGATTTTATTCAGTTCTTTATTTTCCATTCTTTTCCCATTTGATGTTTTGGCAGAATACTTATTGGATGGATCTACAGAGAACAATCAGCTTCTTAAAGGGGACAGCTGGTCTGTTCATAAATTTGGTGGTACATGTGTGGGGAACTCTGAAAGAATTCGCAACGTTGCGGATGTTATAATTCAGGACCAATCAGAAGGAAAGTTGGTCGTTGTGTCTGCAATGTCAAAGGTCACAGATATGATGTATGATCTGATTCACAAGGCCCAGTCACGAGATGAGTCATACCTAACCGCATTAGATGCTGTCCTAGAAAAACACAAATTAACTGCTATGGATCTACTTGATGGCGATGAGCTTGCTAGTTTCTTATCTCGTATTCATCATGACATCAACAACCTAAAAGCCATGCTCCGTGCAATATACATTGGTAGATTGTGCTTTCCCTCTTTACTTGCTGAATGTCTCAAAGAAACACTTGTCAGAACCTCTATGTTCATAATTATGGGAAAAATAATAGGAAAAGTTTTCAAATTTGGACTACTCTTGGCAGCTCCATTGTCAGATAATTGTAAATTTTAATACTAAAAATGAAGAAAAATTCCTTTAGAGTATTCTGAATTGTCGTTTTGCTCCAGCACTTTGCATCCTGGTAAAAAGAAGAACATCAAATTGTTAAACTGAGTGTCCATATTATCTAAAAACTTAAGATGTTAGAGAGAGCACACTTTTATTACTTAATTGTATTCTCAACATGCCCCCTCATGTGCGTTCTGACACCATGTTGAAGTGTGTGACCATATCATCTAAAATTTTAAAAGCTTAAGTTGTTAGAGAGAGTACACCTTTATTATTTAATTGTTTTCTTAACACAAATAGTGCAATATGGTCTTTGCTGAATGCTGTGGTAATTGTCAGAGTCATGAGGCTGAGGTTGGCATAATGGTCATTCTTCAATCTCATTTTGTTTTTAATAGAACTGAACTGTTTCCAAGCTAAAGTTTCTTCATTTGACCATATTTTCCCTGAAGTATCTGATTTTGAACCAAACCTCCTACTTTTGCTTTCAACTGACACAATAGCTTATTTGTATTGTAGCTGGTCATGCAACAGAATCATTCACGGATTTTGTTGCTGGGCATGGAGAATTATGGTCTGCTCAGTTGCTGGCATCTGTTGTCAGAATGGTGATTCTCACATATGATCTTTTCTGGTCCTTAGGAAGCTATTGTATCTTTTAGTTATGTAAACTAAAATTTTGTTCCCACATATATGATTTTTTTTCAAATTCCTATATTTGCAGAGTGGTGTAGAGTCTAAATGGATGGACACAAGAGAGGTGCTTGTTGTGAACCCCATGGGCTCTAATCAAGTTGATCCAGATTATATTAAGTCAGGGGAAAGGCTTGAGAAATGGTACTCTAAGAATCCATCCATGACTATCATTGCCACTGGTTTTATAGCTAGCACTCCCCAAGACATTCCTACAACTTTGAAAAGAGATGGAAGTGATTTCTCTGCAGCTATCATGGGGGCACTGTTTAAAGCACGTCAAGTCACGATTTGGACTGATGTTGATGGCGTCTATAGTGCTGATCCAAGAAAAGGTTTATCCTCACTCATTGCATGCTTTGCTCAATCTGAAACATATCAAGACCTTTCTCTGGCGAAATTTTGTATCAAGCATCATTGTTCTCTATTAGTTGCTCATATATTCCCTTTTTTATTTAAAATCAATGATGAATTCCATTATGAAGTTAAGATCAACTAAAGGATACTTCATCTGCAGTAAGCGAGGCAGTAATACTGGAGAGACTATCTTATCAAGAGGCATGGGAAATGGTGATGTCGTGATTCTGTGTGGTTTCTGAAGTTAATAAGAGCTGTCAAGGCATTTTCTAATATAAAATTTCTCATCTTTTTGCAGTCATATTTTGGTGCCAATGTCTTGCATCCACGGACAATTGTTCCAGTTATGCAATATGACATTCCTATCATTATAAAAAACATCTTTAACCTTGCTGCACCTGGAACAAGGATCTGCCGATCTACTGATGATGAATTTGTAGATGGACAGATATCAGAATCCCCCGTTAAAGGATTTGCAACGATTGACAAACTAGCTCTAGTGAATGTTGAGGGGTAGGACCAATAGTTTACTTGCAAAAAAGAATTGATGGGTGTTAGGACTGCACTGCATCCAGTCATACTGTACATCTATTCACAAATTTCTTTGCTTACGCAAAGTCGGTTACTTTCTGCAGAACCGGAATGACTGGTGTTCCTGGTACAGCTAGTGACATTTTTGGTGTAGTAAAAAGTGTTGGTGCTAACGTAATCATGATATCACAGGCATGTTTATTCTTTGATTTCGGGTTAAGCTTATGATGCTTATAACTTCATGAAATTAATTGAGTGCTATAATACAGGCTAGTAGTGAGCATTCAATCTGCTTTGCGGTGCCTGAAAAAGAAGTGAAAGCTGTTGCTGATGCTTTAGAGTCTAGGTTTGGTCAGGCTCTGAGTTCCGGGCGCCTTTCTCAGGTATTCTGCCTTTTTCAATTCAATGTCTGAAGTTAAACACAGTTGTGGATTAGCATAAGTAATAAGCGAAAAAGCAGGAATAATGCTCCACTATGCCTGTTATCTTATAAGTTATTTCTTTAAGGCGTTGTATAAGTCCAGAATGACAAAGAGAAGAATCCGTAATGATTACGTTGTCACAAATCTTGAACACTTCTGTTAGAGGAGATAACCTCATTGCTTAAGGGCATATAGTGACGATGGGTTCGCAAAATGTAACCCAGAGTCATAGGGATCGTGAATTCCACAATACAGTTAGTATGGGGCTAATTATATCAGAAAGAGGAGAAAAATGTTTAGTGTGGGTTGAGCATTGCATTTATGTCCACCCATAATGTGGAACAAGTGTGGGAGTTGTTCCTCTCATTGCAAAAAAAAAAATAGGTTGACTAGCAGATCTGAAAAGACTGCTTCTGGGGTTGTAGGTTCTCGTTTTTCCAACTTAGAACTTGAGAAGCCCAATCAAGCAAGCTTAACTGCTTAAGAATTAGTAAAGTAAAGCCATAAAAGCTAGTGGTCTCTAGATGCACAAAAGATGGGAAGGAGAACTGGATCAACAGCTTTCAGGGTGCTGATGAGCAGTGCTGTAATCATTTACTATGATTGATGCTAATTTCTTTTCGAAAGTTATGGTAATGAATTCATGATGATCAGGCAATTGAAATCATGAAGCAGATTGAAAATTAGAATAGCCAAAGAGAGAAGAAGTGAGGAAAAGTCTGGTAATCACTTTCAGCTTCTGTAGACGTCTCAGAAATGAACATTTACTGCAACTGCTACATTTTGTATGTGGTAATTCTAATTGGCACCTCAACATGTCAACACTTGGTAGGTATTTCTGTCTTAAAATATTATACAAAGTAAAGCTAACCTGAGAGGAAACAATCTTGCACATGAAACTGCTTCACACAACCTTCCTCTGTTAAAATAAGAGCTTAGATAAATAAAAAAAATCAGCACACTTCCAGAAATTCATTAGATTTGGAAATTCTTATCATGTTATGAGATGGTGTAGAGTTTTTATGAAATTTTGAACTTGGTTTTTGAAGCAGAGTCATGTGCTTCTTTCTATATTCTTAACAAAAGTTAGTTGTGGGATTTCGGGTACAGTTCATCTGAATTTCAATAACATATGAAGCTTATTGCTTTCTGCTTTTATTTTTTTGTCACTAACTTGGTATGCAACATTATTTTCATCTACCTGATTAAAAACTTCTTTAATCAACCTGTTAAACTTCAATTCTTCTCCAGATTTCAGTGATTCCAGGCTGTAGTATTTTGGCTGCTGTTGGTCAGAGAATGGCAAGCTCTTCTGGAGTTAGTGCTACATTTTTCAGTGCACTTGCAAAGGTTTGGTATTTCCGATCCTTTTAAATAATAATTGAGAACATTTATGTGAATGTATATAGGTGTGTCTTGTCTAGAGTTACTGGTATTCTTGTAACCCGGTTAAATTGAAAATCTGCTTGTATTTGACCATTTTGTGGATATATCTTGTGTAAATATAATATTCTCCTGATTTTCGTCTATAGTTTATCCATTTCAAGAAAAAAAAAAAAAATCATCTATAGTTTATTTTGCTACCGTTATGAGCCCTTAGCCCCTTACATGCATTCCATATCAATTCTCTAACTACCATATCGATCAATCAACTACTACTCTATCCCAAAAGAGCTGAGATCCGCTATACTAATCCCATTGTATCCATTCTACTGTATACGTGCCATTATATTTTGTAAACTTCATCTTTGATTCATGATATCATGACTACTTTAACACGTGTGTCAACCTACTGCAAGTCTCCTCCTTTAGGCCGACTTGGTACCGGCTATGTGAAGCTCACTTAATTATAATCTATCTACCATACTGTTCTTGGTATTACGTAAAATGATCTACAGTTTATATGAGCTTTGAACTTTGCTTTAATTGCTATCTGCTTTTGGCAACTTTGTGTTGCTTTCCATAAAAACGATACCATGACAGTCAAGCAAGAGTTATATAAGATGATCAACGTTACTAGTTGAATTTCATATAATCTATAATGTTTATCATCTTATCTAAGTCACATCTAATTTTGCAGGCAAATATTAATATTCGTGCTATAGCTCAAGGTTGCTCAGAGTACAATGTAACAGTAGTTGTTAAGCAAGAAGACTGTGTGAGGGCTTTACGTGCTGTGCACTCAAGATTCTATTTGACAAGAACTGCTATTGCTGTGGGCATTGTTGGACCTGGGTTGATAGGGGGTACATTGCTTGACCAGCTCAAGGATCAGGTCTTTCAATTCAAGTTCATGCTTATTTTGTTATGTTGTATCCTACAACTGTTGAAGTCAATATATATTTTCTTCAATTGAGTATCATTCTTTCGCCTATTAATGCCCATGATTTAAGGGCAGTTGAGACTTTGATAACATCTTTTCTTTTCATTGGCAGTCAGCTGTCTTAAAGGAAAAATTCAACATTGACTTGCGCGTGATGGGTATAATTGGAAAAAACTCGATGCTATTAAGTGACTCGTAAGTCTTGAGAATCTTTCCTTCTTTGGCCCTAAGATTTTATGATTGTGTTTTTCTGTTTAGGATGAAGGAATCTGAATAAAAAAAAAATCAAGTGCAAAAAGGCAGAAAGATTCTAAAATTGTTATTCTAATTGATAAACAGAACAAGATTTTTTCAGCTATATGAATTTTTCGACTAATTGCAGAGATACTTATTATTTTTTCAATTGAATTACTTTCTTTATCACTTGGTAAAAGATGGGGTTTGCATAGCAAATACAAAATCTTAACTGCTCAATCGCAGTTACTCATTCCAGAAGAATATATTATGTTTTTGCCTTTGGATGACATGTTTCCAACCTTATTTAGGGCTTTTATTAGTCAAACATAGGGAACCATATGTCATCTTATTTCTCCCTTCATCCTGTCTTTTGATTAGTATGAACATTAATGATAGAATATTTGATTATTTTTTTTTAGATATACCTTTATGTTAATAGATAAAATGAACGAATTCAGGTGGCTGTTGGATTAAATTAGCACGAAGATGAAAGAAATATATATTTAGATTACACAAATTGTCAAGTAGCTTTTATCTTTATAGACAGGCATCAATCTTCTTGGAGTGAAAACGGGATAGTTAGTAAAAGAAATAGGAACGGAAGGGGTACTTGCTAATTGGGAACTTTTGATTTGAGCTTCTTTTGTAAAATTAATAGTTGCATTTATGTAGAATAATAAATGAGCAATTGCTAAGATGACAAAGAATAAATTTCTCCTAAAGGTTTCATCAAAGCTAGACTTCTAAAATATTTGCATACTTAGTGCCTACTTTGTGGTTCATATAAAGAAGTCTAGAGTATCTGTTGCTTGGTTCTTGCATTTTTTTGTGAGTTGACTTATAATTCCATTTTTTGCTACTTCAAATGGTGTAGCCTTAGCTAGAAATGTGCAAATAGATTTGAGTGTTCATTTATTCCCTCTCTTCCCGTCCTTAAAGCTGATTTCATGCTCGCTTTGTTCATAACTTTATATAGCTTTTTACATTTTTAGTTTCAATGTGACCAAGGAACTTCCAAGTTTTTTTTATGCTACTGATATTTCAAAGTCACAGGTTTCCTCAGTGTCAATCTCTGTGTGTCATGGTAGATCTTTAATAAGATGGAAAAATAAAGATTATGAGGAATTTAACATATTCTCTCTCCTTCTCCTTATTTTTCACTATTACCTATTTAATATTTTATTACGTCTTTCTTGTTATTGGTTAACTTGCTGGTTCAAAAAGATAGCAAAGCCTTTCCAGCTGGTCACTGTGGCTTTTTATCCGTAAATATTATTGAACTGTCTTCAGGGGTGCTGATGACAAGACATTCTTTTCAATGTTGATAGGGGTATTGATTTGTCGAAGTGGAAAGAGCTGCAAAATCAAAATGGAGAAATAGCTGACTTGAATAAGTTTGTTCAACACGTGAGTGAAAATTATTTCATCCCAAATAGTGTTATAGTGGATTGCACTGCAGACTCTCATATCGCAAGCCATTACTATGACTGGTTGCATAGAGGAATCCATGTGGTCACCCCAAATAAAAAGGCTAATTCAGGACCACTTGACCGGGTAACTAAGTACTTTCATGTTTGATTTCATTTCCTCTTAAAAGTGCTTAACCTTGCAAACTTTCTTGCGCTTTGATCCACTATGTCAATAATCAACTTTTCAGCCCTTGGTTATTATATTTTTCTTTACGCTGTCTTTCCATTATGATAAAATTGAAGACCTTGTAAAACTTTTGTCGTTATCTCTCTTACAAAAATACCTCGAGACGAAACCAGCTAGTAAACGGCAATTATAAATAGCTGGAGGAGGAAGCTTCTCATACTTTCTATTTTTTTTATTTTCCTTCTATTGCTTCCAGTACTTGAAGCTGAGAGATCTACAGCGACAATCATATACACACTACTTCTATGAAGCTACTGTTGGAGCTGGACTGCCAATCATTAGCACCTTACGTGGACTTCTTGAAACTGGGGACAAGATTTTGCGGATTGAGGGTATCTTTAGGTTGGTATGAATGAGATTATTCATTTTATGGGATTCAGATGAAATTCATCTTATCCTAAATTGTGGATTGTTATAATGAAGCTATCCATGTCTTAGCTACAAGAAGCACCATTTGAGTGCAGAACTTCTCTATTTAATCTGATTCCTTTTTCATTTCCATGCATTTACTCTTTTCTTTTCTTTTCTTTTTTGTCAGTGGAACTCTGAGTTACATATTTAATAACTTCATGGGGACAAAAGCTTTTAGCCAAGTGGTGAAAGAGGCGAAAAAGGCTGGTTATACTGAGCCAGATCCAAGGGATGACCTATCTGGAACAGACGTTGCCAGAAAGGTATTGGCTGATAGGTTTTGGATGTGTTTACATTTCTGTTGTTTAGTGTTAACCCAACGCAAGATCTCATTCTTTTTCTTTTTGTCCAACGCTTGATGAAATTTCCAACCACAACTTAGGGTTGCAAATATGATATCTGTCAATTTACTTCTATACTGATCCCACCTTGTGCTGATTATTTCCCTTCCCGCCTTAGAATTAAAGACCAAGTTTTACTTTTGAGTTTACCCATGGCTAGATGATTTTTGATGTGCAAAAACTTCTCTGTTCCAGGTGATAATTCTTGCTAGAGAAAGTGGATTAAACCTAGAGCTTTCAGATATCCCTGTTCAGAGCCTTGTGCCAGAACCTTTAAGGGTGAGTGCTTAGCTTATATCCATGCAACATTAATTGGCAAGGCATATTTATTCTCTATGAAGTGATATTTTCTGTATTTCTCAGGCTACTGCATCTGCCGAGGACTTTTTGCTGGACCTTCCAAAATTTGATCATGAGTTGTCTAAACAGAGGCAGGAGGCTGAAGATGAAGAGGAGGTGAGTACTCTGGACTTGTAGAATTGAGCCTCGAGTATTCTGATAGTCATGTTGTCTGAACGAACCTGCTATACTCCCTCCATTGAAGTTACTTTTTTCCATACCTTTTTAGACCGTAGTAATGTCAAACAATCAATTTTCAAGCATCATCTCAGTACCTTGCCAAGTCACATGAAACATTTAATTTCACGTAGTAAGAATATGACTTTATATAGAACAAGAGCCGTTAGAATCCCACTGTGGAAGAGTTTCATTTTGCACGTTCAGTATCTTGCATCGAAGCATCACTGGTTTCCGTCTGAAAATGTTGGTATTTCATGAAGGTCTTGAGGTATGTTGGAGTAGTGGATGTTGTCAATGGAAAAGGTGCTGTTGAATTGCGGAGATACAACAAGGACCATCCATTCGCGCAACTCTCTGGATCGGACAACATAATTGCATTCACTACTGAAAGATATTGTAAGCAACCTCTAATAGTTCGTGGTCCGGGAGCTGGGGCTGAAGTGACAGCAGGTGGAATATTCAGTGATATATTGCGACTTGCCTCATATCTTGGTGCTCCGTCATAATTCATGGTGCTTCCCCCCAGTAATCGTAATTCTGCATTTCGTTTGGTCATCCCCTTGCTTCTAGTAGTAGCAGATATATAGTTACATGATTGTTGTGTAATTGTGAGCAACTGATAGTGTTGCTCACTTTGTATCATGGCGCTTATCATCGTAGGTTGCTTATTTAGGAATAAGTCTGATAGGTACTAAAGCTGTATTATGGTCATATGATGTTGTATGTCAATGGAATTAATTAACTGTTCAAGCTTTCTTTTTGCTTTATAATTATTGGAATTCACCTCAGATCTCAGAGCTTTACTACGTTATAAAGAAGAGAACCGAAAGTTTAGCAGTTTTTACGTTGTAGATATTGAGCATCATTTAAATACTGAAACCTTCCACTAAAACAATGTTTTTCGTGAGTTACCCATATGAAGGACCAGATATTGAAACAAGACAGAAGAACTCAAACATCAACATAGGCGGAATTCTGATATTCCTTAAAAGGACCTCAATGAACTTAGATCAACTTAATACAGATATACCGTCATATTTCCTTAAGCAAGAAAATTTTTATTGAAGAGACTTGTGATTTCTTTTTGAGTCCTCTAATCAAGTTACAACTACTAATACAGAAGAAATACCACAGGACTTTCAGCTACATTTTCAGGGAATAAAGTTTGTTCGACTTCCATTTGTAATTCTTGAGATAAGTCGTGGCAGAGTTCATGACTCTGAACGCTCTAGACTTAACAGTATAACTCAGCCAATTTTAGGAGCAAGATAAAACTTTGGATCCCGGAAAAACCTAGTGATTGTCTCAGCTGTTTCGGGTGAAAGATCAGTCGTTTCCAAAAGGTACTCTTTGATGACTTAGCTATTGCTTCAATTGAACCAATAGTTTGATTAAGCTGAAACAGACAAAAAGAAAAGAGAGTGAGTCGAGAGACTAAATGCGTGAAACTGATGATGTGCACTTCTATCATTCTTTAAACCACATGCTATGAACAGGAAAAGGTAACAAATCTGATGCAACACTACTGGGAAATATCACTAAATAAATTACCACATTTGCGCCATGGCTGTCAACCCCAGGTATAGATGTAACCACTTGTAGGTAAATCTCCATGGCCTGTACTGATTTTTCCTTCTAACAGCAAGAGAAAATGTCTCAGCTTTAGAAAAAACATTAGGTGATTAGTCAGAAGAGATTGAGGGAGCTGTTCAACCATCTACCTCAGCTTTTATTTTTGCCAATGCATCCTGGCGTTTGCATGCTGCAACAGATATTTTGGAGGTAAATTATATATTTAAGTGTCTTTTGTTTAGCTTGAGAGAACTGCCATCTTACCCCCACGAGCATGTGCTATCTTCACAATTTTTTCGAAGCCCATCTCCAGATCTCGAACAGGAA
The DNA here is from genome assembly GCA_027705065.1 of Solanum peruvianum. Lineage (NCBI taxonomy): Eukaryota > Viridiplantae > Streptophyta > Magnoliopsida > Solanales > Solanaceae > Solanum > Solanum peruvianum. The sequence continues at coordinate 42,082,993 of JAKWJD010001760.1, read as the reverse complement.
CAAATGTTGGCCTTCCAAGTCGCACTCCGTACCTTAAAAAAGATAAGGAGATTATCCTAGTTCTTCAAATAAGCACCAGTTTGATATACAGAATACAGTTGAAGAAGGTGAAGTTAAAATTGTCTCACTTGATATAGGAGTGTATCAAAGAATCATTCTGTTCCTTGGTAGGAAGGGTGATAACAACATAGAAATTCGCAAACTGCTCCTTCAATTTCTGAACTCTACATCAATTCACAATCTTATCAATTTTAGATGAAGTGAAACTGGAGTTTGAGAGATATACGGCATGTTTACTTTCTATAGAAAGATTCTGTATCGACGCCATCCCAATTCGTCAGAAACATGAAAGCTACGGACAAACCACCACAGTTAAAGATAAAATCCTGTAAATCGGAAATGTTATTACTTCCAGTTGCTAAAGAAGGAATTATACGAAGACCAAGACAGATGAAAAGAGTAGTTTTACCGGTGCAATTGGCACAATATTTAAACGGAAAGAATTTTCCTTGAGAAAGCAAGAGATGAAATTGAGAAAGGAAGGGTGTTGTTCATCCCTCCATGTGCTACACATCATACAAACACCATTGCTACCTGCAAGAGCTGACGGTCAATGGTAATGCACGTCATTTGCTTTGGAGGTGCAGTGCAACTGATCCTTTAAAATGGCAAACTAGAACAGTTAATATATCTGGAAATATTGCTATCAAAAGCAAAACAAATGCTGAAAATATTGTTCCTAGAGTTAAGAACTGCAAAAACCTTGTAAAGAACTTATTTGAGAGTACCTTACTGATTATCCTAAACATTAAAGACAGAAAAAGTATAAAATAGTGTATAACACAGAACAAGCAAGTGAGAAGACAAATTTTCTTCCATACATGAGAACTGTAGATCTAATCATTCAAAGCTAAGAATAAGCAAATGAAGTCACTCAAGCAATTTATTAATATGAATTGTCAAAATATTTGTCATCCAAAAATTACTAAACATTCATGATAATGATCAATACAACACACACATCAAATAATGCATAAAACATGATTGTTCCCGATGTTTATCAAGCCCCCAAAATCTGCATATCACACGTTCAAACATAGAATTGCATTACCTTGAGCAGTAGGAACTCAGATGAACAAACCAGTCACAAGAAAATCTGACTACTCCACTTATACTCCCATAAACATCAAGCACAAAGTAACCTTAAAGATAATTCGAGATTTAGAACTAAAATCTGATCCATCACCTCACGAACTAAACACTAATCAAATTTAGCAGCAGATAGGGGAATGGTGTGCCACTCTTGAACTTCTATAACAGGCAGAAAAATTCAAATTCACATGCTTGAGATGCATTTTTAGGTTTTAATAGACATAAAAAACTTAAAGAGTAAATACTCAAAAATCTACTACGAGTACGTTAAATCAGACTACAAAAATTCAGAACCGAGTAAATTACAGACTTATTTCCTTCAAAATCCGAAGCTCAATGCTTGGAATGCATTTTAAGTTTTATTCAAACAAATTGAACAAAAAAACTTTCATAAAAACAGAGTAGATACTCTCTACTCCCAGTACGTTAAATCAAATTCCATAAGTTCAGAACTGAGTAAATTATAGGCTTAACTCCTTCAAAATTCGAAATAAACACAGGAAAATGAAAAACTGAAACTCGTCGTAACACAAAGTCAGTCATCATTCTTCATACAATCACATCAAATTTATAACAACACACAGCAAATTACAATATTGAAGCAGAATGAATTGCTGATCCTTCAAATTAATGTTGTAAAACAAACAAAATATCGCTGAAAAAGAGGAGATGAGATAGTACATGAAGTCGATAAGCTTGCAGAATTTGAAAATGGCGTCGAGTCTCTGAATCCTCGATTCATCACTAATTTTTCAGATTTTTTTGTGATTTCAGCATTTGAATATACCGGAGTTGGTTTATATACGGACCGTCTTCAAATTTTTGGGCCATTTGGGCCTGGGTCCGTCCAACGGACCAAACCATTTTTGTGGTAATAGTTTATACGGATAAGCCACTTTTTGAACCGAGTTTTAAATAATAGTGTCACTATTTGAAATTTAATTTAAAAGGTAGTTACTTTTGATGTGGAAATAATGTGAAATGGCTTTCGAACTTAAATAAGTGAAAACTTAGCTATTTTAGTGACTTTTGAATCTCTTAACTATTTTCAGTTACCTAATTTGTTCGCGCCAATTGTGAATTTGTAAAAGAAAAAGGGACCATTGTAATAACATACAAATTTAAGTAAAAAATAATTTAAGATATTTATACATGGATATTGATGTATATATGTATTAAGAGGTGGTTAAATCGATTTTATTTTATGAGATAAAGTGCTATTTAGTTAAAACCTCCTATTCTAAAAAGAAATATAGTAGCGAAAATTGTGACGTTGAGATTGATGTTTAAGAGTGTTAGGATCAATGGGATTAGGAATAATAATCGGGATAAAAATAGGAGTGACCTCAATGGTGAATTCGATGAGGAAAGAGAAGTTGAGATGGTTTGACAGTGTAAAAGGTGATATAAATTGTTGGATATAGTGAAGATGAAAAAAATTAGAAGTAGGATGAAGAAATATATGAAAAAATTAATTAGATAGAATACGATACTATCTTTAACTTATAAGTTATAAATATAAAAAGATAATAGATAATTGAGTGTTTTCTCTATATTAATATTTTCATTTAGTCTTTTGACATGGTGATAGGGTAGAGCACGTGCTTCAATAAGAGGCACAGATTTTATTCAATCGCCAATAGTCGATGTCATTCATCCTCATATCACAAATCTATTTTTTGGAATCAAAGCACAGAATAACAGTAGATTCTACAAAGTTCCATTCGTTGATGGAACACCCAACACAAATTTCACCATTGATAACAGTCCTCGAAACACTTTGAATTAACTCAGCACAACCTTAGAACAGAAGAGAAAAATCAAAAAAGAAAAAGGAAGCAGCTTTCCAGTTCCCCTTTTATCATCTGAAATGCCCACCATTGATTTAAGCAGAACACCTTTATGTGTCACTCTTTTTCCATCTTTTCAACAAGGACCCAAGATTCAATTTTCCCTTACAAAATCATCTGTTAATTCGTTTCTGTATAGTTTTAAACCTAAAAGATTTCATTTCTTGAAACCATGTTCTTCCCTAAAGGAAACCAAGAAACAGCAGACCCTTTTGAAAACACCAAACAAATCTCCTCAGAGTTTCAGGAGACTGGTTAACTTGAACCCCAAAAATGATGATGGTGAGAGTGAGAGTGAGAGGGATAGTGGGTCAGGAGATGATGATAATGCTATTAAAGGTACCATTTTGGCTGGTCTTTTGATTGTGGGTGTGATTGGTGGATTTGGAACTGTTGGGTACATATACAAGGACCAGATCAATGCTTTCTTGAACCAGTTCTCTGGCATTATTGAAGGTAATCTTATATGACTTCTTGTATTAGGTTTCTATACTTACTTGTGGACATTAGAATAAGATATGTTTAGATAGTTCCTATTGGTTAATAGTTCAATCAACCAATAAACTGTGCTTCAATCCCCGAATCGATTGGCTTCCACTATATCAATAGTCATTCCACTCTATTGAGGGTTAACAATTAGGCGCAATACATAAATATTTGTCTTAGCCTTCAGTTGATATCACATAAGTAGACACTAAATGTATTATAAAGTTGAACAATACACATGTCCTACATGGCAAATCTCAGAAGTATACACTTAATCTAAATGTGAATTGGGAGCTTCTTTTTGGTGAATGACCATAAATTTCTAATAAGAAAATTTTACGCGAAAATACGAGTCTATGTGACTCTTGGGCTCGCGGCTCTTTTTCTTTGCTATTTCCATATTATGCTAGAATGATGCACCAATCATATAGTTGTTGCCTAACCTGACACGGTCTTCTTGTCTTGGATAAAACAAAACTATTTGGCAAATATCTACTCTTACCTCCTTGTGTTTCCCTGTCTCCTCCTCATGTATCAAAAATAGGTGAAATAGCATTTCCAAACAAGTATTACCGCTTGCCAAGCTCAAGGTTTCTTTATCTTGTAAACCTGTTTGAACTGATTTGGGTTCCATGTGGCTTTTTGGTGCTAGTTTGCTTCCTAATACAATTATCTCACACAATTCAGTTAGGTGGAAATTTCAAACAAAACTGAGAAACTTGTAAGCCAAATGAATAAAGAATGCAATGATTTTCAAGATTTATCATGTGAGTATACTTTTATGAATTCATTTTGATTGAGGCTCCTCACATGGCAGGTTACGGGCCAGCTGGATATGCTCTTTTTGTTGCAGTTTATGCTGGACTAGAAGTAAGAATTACACTTTGTTTACTTGGTTTAAAATATTTCGAGAAGCTGCAGCAATGTACTTGTTAGGGGTACAATGTTGTCTAATCGGAAAAACTTTTGTGGTCATAAAATATGGTGTATTTTCTGGTCCGGTCCCATCATACTAGGTTGTGCATGTCTAAGTTTTGTACTTCAGGAGATACTCATAGAGGGCTTATATTATGAACTGACAGAAGTAGCAAGAGTTAATATTCTTATTTTGTCAGTAAGTGAAAATAATGTATTTTCAGTCAAGTTTCCTGGGCTTTTGCTTGACCCATGTTCTAGTTCTTTATTCATAAAAAGATTAAATGTGCCTAGCTCAATAAGTGAAACCTTTAGAGTTTCTATATGGAACTGACTTTCAATATTGCACTTCTGATATAGATCCTTGCAATACCTGCCATTCCGTTGACCATGTCGGCTGGTCTTCTATTTGGCACTGTCACTGGGACCATCATTGTTTCCATTGGTGGAACGGTAAGCTGATCATTCCATTCAATATAGCCACGATGATGTACAATGTGTTCTCAATAGTGTGATATGAACTCAGATGGCGGCAAGTGTTGCATTCTTGATTGCCAGATATTTTGCTCGGGAACGTATTCTTAAGTTGGTCGAAGGGAACAAGAAATTTCTTGCAATAGACAAAGCAATTGGAGAAAATGGTTTCAAAGTTGTGACTCTTCTCCGTTTGAGCCCCTTGCTTCCATTTTCTCTCGGGAATTACCTTTATGGTCTTACTTCAGTCGAGTTTGTACCATATGTACTAGGAAGGTGAGTCTCATTTTCTATTTTAACTTCCTTCTTCACCTTTAGGCTAATGTTCAGATGTCTAAATTTCTGTGTTTTGGGTTCACTTCGAGGATGAAGTTCATTTTCGAGGATTTGGAAGAATTCGGATTCTTTTTCCCTTCCACAAATTTGCCGTTGCATGTTTGTATTCATGTGAAAATGTATCTTAACATATGCATATAGAAAGAATACTTCAGTGCTATAATTTTGCATGTATTGCGTAATTTGATATCAGGCCTTTCAGTCACTTAGGCTTTTATTTGTTGTCAGAGAGATGTTTTTGAGGTGGAAATTCGAAGGTAACAGCTATCATATGGTATGTGTTATCTGGTGATACAAATGAGCTGTCCATTACAAGATCAATTACAAGCGCCAAAAAAGGAAAAACCTAAATTGTGGGGAGAAGAACAGGCTGTCTTTTACATGCCTGTTTTCTTGTTTTATAGTGATATCAAACTCTTTTTTACAGTCTTTGATCACCTTGGGTGATATTTAGCATTAGCGAAGCTGTTTTGTTGAACAATGTAGTAAGGATTCGTTTGCAATCTAGATTCTAGATTTGTGGAAGTAGCCTCTCCTTCAGATTTCTTTTTGTTAGATATGAGGGATTGTTTGAGGATAGTGCGATGTCATAGCTGTCCAAGAGAGCGAGTATATGATAACTTCATTTTGTGCGTCAAATGTACTTTTGCTTTTTGAGGACTTGTTGATTCACTTGTCAGGCATGCTCTTCATATTGATAATATCTTATGTTTTGTACGCAGTTGGCTAGGAATGCTGCCTGGATCATGGGCGTATGTGAGTGCTGGTGCATTTGGCCGTGCAATTCTTGTGAGTTTGCCACTTGTTTATCTTGTGCACTTATCTGTGTGATCTCTATCTCATCTTATAATCAGTCATTATTTCTGTGATTTTTATTTTTCCTGTCCTGTGGAAATGAGAATTGCAATTTCTGGTTAAGAGAAGCAGGCAGAGTATATAACAGTTGAAATAGCTTCAGAAGTGTACTCTTGCCAATTTATCGTTGTTTTACTCAACCAGAAACATTACAAGCTCTGCTTAGTTCACCGACACTGGCCTAGCGGAGGCAAAAACATTAGGTGATTTCTCCCCATTTGTTGTAAGTCTTGGTGGACAAAGTACTTGGTATCTGTGTAGGTAGGCTCCCATTAAATTGGTGGAGGTGCGCGCAAACTAGCCCCGGCACCGTGATTATTAAAAAAGAAAAAGAAAGACAAAGGACGTTATGTCTTGATCATGACAAGCTAACACAGTTGTGATTAATTACCTACCAACTATTCTGATTTGATCTCACTGGACTATGAAAACAAAAGCGTATTGGGCATGTGAATCTCAAATTGAGACATTCCATTCTCAGTGCTATTGATTAGCTTTACAACCATTCATAAGTTTCTACTTTGTTCAAATTGAGATATTATAAGTTGTTGCCTTTCCATCCTTGATGTTAGAACATTAAAAGTTCTGTTAATCTAGGTAGTTTCGAACTTAAATAATAAACTGATAACTCACAAGAATTTCAGCAACTCAGTCAATGAACTTATATTTCTTGATGTTCCAGCAAGAAGGATCTGAAATCGGCCTAGGAGGAAACCAGCTATTGACCCTTGGAGTTGGTTTATTGTTTACAGCACTTGCTGCAACTTATGTAACACGGCTCGCTAAGGTAACGCTGATCATTTCCTGTTACAACACTATGCTCATACTGAACCTTGTGTATTTTGATACTTGCATATTCCTTGATCTCTGTAATGAAAGATCTGATCTGTATTTTATGATCGATCGGTTGTAACTTGTTCTTCATCAATGCAGGACGCTGTAAAAGATATTGAGTGAGCAGAATTATTTGTGCCCTAACCAAGTAGAGTTTACAAGCTCTTTTATCAACATGCACAACTGAAAAGGGCAGATTGGTGCACTAAGCTCTCGCTATGCACAACTACGTCGTGTAAATTGGAAAAACGATAAACAGTTAAGGAAATCAGATAGGACAGTTGAGTTGTATCATCTTATTTGTATCATATCATTGGTTCTTGATGCGTAGAGGATGAACGGAAAGGAATAGAAGGATTAATTAGCCCCTATTTGTGCTTTATGTTGTAGCACAATTATGGTTTTATTTGAATTGTATCAATCTAACTCATCTAAAAGCTTAAACTGTTGAGAATGAACATTCTTATTTCGGGCATTTCACTCTCTAATCAGATGCAGATATAGCATGCTGACACCGAGTCCATCTAAAGCTAGTACTTTCGATGCAAGATAATAATTTATATGTAAAAAATTATGAAAGTTTGCAATAAATAGTAGATATAAATACATAATTTTAAATCTTGGGCATGTTCTATCCCTATTATGCTGGTGGGGTGGTTTTAAGACCGTATGGGGTGGGTTCATCACAGTAAATGAAAATGGTTCATTTATATGCTTCCCCATGAATCTTTGAAAAACAAAAAAATTAAGTTATCGTCTACTTAAATTAATATAACTTAAAAGAGAAAATGAATTATTTATAAATTTTATTTTTAATATCAAATTTAATTTTTAAAAAACAAATATTTAAAAAATTATGCAAAATAGATATATGTGGGAAAGGTTTATGCAGGGCGGATAGGCGAGTTGAAAATTAAAAAAATTGTAATGCTTGGTGGAGTAAGGCGGGTTAAATTTTTTACGGATTAAGCTTAACCCACCCCACCCCACCCCATTGTTATCTCTATGTATCTCAAACACTCCAGTTCTATTCATATTATCGTTTGTGCAAGAGATATCATAGACACTAACTTTATTTCTTCAGGGAATACTATCTTAAAAGATCACTCAATTTTAGAAATTGATGTAGCAAAATCATTAAAGTTTGTTTTGTATAAAAAAAATTACTTAACTTAAATTTTTATATCGATAAAATCACTCAACTTTAGAAATTGATCTAACAAAGTCATTAAAATTTGTTGGATATCAAAAAAATCACTCAACTTAGATTTTTATATTAATAAAATCACTCAACTTAAACATTTGTGTTAGTAAAATCATTAAACAAAATTTATCATTATTTTTGTTTGTTTCATATAAAATAAGACCCTACAAATAAATAAAATTAAGAAAACTAATTTAATTTTTTTTATGGGAAACTTCTCTAGTGAAACAAATACTTTTATCTTAATATACTAATTATTAAATAAAAAGAAATAATTAGGGGTTCTTTGTATTGGCCCACTAGTGTATGTTTTTGAGAATTAGCACAAATAAATTATCGATGAAATTTGTATTCACAAATCTAACTACGACTCGTTAGAGAATAAGAGTAATAAAATAATATTTAAAATTGTGACCTCAATTAACTTTCTAAATATGTTATAACTGACAGCTTTTCTTTAACAATGCAAAAATTAAAGAACAGTGCTCTAATAAAATTTGTCTTTTTTGTTTTGTAACTTCTTTTTAGAAAAAAATAATAATGCTATATATAATTGTACTTCTTCATTGAAGTTTAAAATTATTTTGGCACTTTTAATCTTGATCTTTTTTATAACTTTAATTTTTCAACTTAATTTTTTGCTTTCACTAGTCAATTTTGTGTAAATATTTTTTTTTTGAAATGATAAAAGTATGTTATTAAAGTATGTATTTCGTTAATTAAGTTTGTTCCAAAAAGTTAGATAACAAATCTAAGTTGAGTGATTTTTTTGATACAAAATAAATGTTAATAACTTTGCTAGATCAATTCTTAAAGTTAAATAATCTTTTAAGATATTAACTCATCAATTTGTTTAGAGCAATTTAATTTAACATGAAATTTAAGAAATCAGATTTTTTAAAAACTTCTAATTGAAGTTTTGAATTGACATAATATTTGTGTGACCGAAACTGGACAAACATGAACTTGTACAAGGTGGTAACTCATGAGTATAATAAATGTATCATTGTGCATTATGAAAAGTTGTAAAAATTATACTCTGAATTATATGGATAAGGACTAGAAAATTAATTATTTGAGTGAACAAGAACAAATCTTACACTGAATTATAATATTAATTTTTCGTCTTATCCAAAATCTATAGAATCATCATAATATGTTTACTACTTATTTATCATATTTTTTTCTTGGATAGGTCTTCAAAACTTCCGTAAGATATGTTGATATTAATTCGTGGAAACCACGTTTAATTAGACTGCATTTCAATGCTCAAAATATCCTCTCACCTCATGTTGTAATATGAACACACTAATTACGGCACTCTCTCGATTATCTTATTTGTTCGATGTATTAAAAAAAAAATTATTTTTATTTGTCTACTAAGAAAAAAACAAGGAAAAATGGTCTGATATACCTTTCAACTTTGTCATTTAGCGTTGATATACACCTTGTTATGAAAGTGGCTCATATATACCCCTACTTGTAAACAAATGACTCACATATACCCTTTTCTCTAACGGAAATGAAAAAAAATATTATTTAATCTAAATTTTTATAATTTTTTTCTAATAAATATAATATCATATGAGTAAATTTAATCCTCGTCAAACATATTTTTTTGTTTCAATTACTACTTTATAATTATTATTTTGATAATCAAATTTATTTTCACTAATATTCTTGTAAAACTTATCGTAGATGACCAAATTTTTTCTTCGAATACGAAATTAAAATTACAATACACACACAAAACAAATAGTTTAAATTTTTTTCTTCAAACTAAAGGAATGAAACAAAAAAATAAAATAAGAATAAGAAACTCAAATAATTATAATAAAAGAAGTCAAAAAGTAATTTATGTATGAAAAAAATTAAAATATACCTTGAACTTTGATTGAAGAATCATATATACCCCTAAATATTTTTTTTAAAAAAATTAGAAGTAATAAATATAAATTTAAAACTAATTTTTTAACTTCCGTTAAATGAAGGGTATATGTGAGCCATTTTGTAACGACAGGGGTACATGTGAGCCGTTTGTATAACGGTAAGGGCATATATGTGCCACTTTTATAACGAGGGGTATATCAGCTCCAAATGACAAAGTTGAGGGATATATCAGACCCTTTTCCCAAAAAACAATAATCATTCTTAACATTAACCACGTTATTTTCTAAGTCCATTGAAATTATACACCTAATACTATGAAATTTATAGTACTAAAATATATACTAATTCGATTATTGAACTTCATATTGCAATGAGAAAGAAAGTTGAATAACTTTATGTAAAACGTAAATTACATAGTACACACATATTTAAGCTCGATGGTGAACAAGATCTAAATCTTATTCAACTTACAAAAAACAAGTAATGGAAAAGGAATCAACTTCAATGGAATGCAAATTTTGGTCAAGTTTCCAATTTAGAAATCAAATTAAAGTAATATTATTAAATTACCAATGGGAGGTAATTAAATAAGATGCAACTATGCAAGAACGCGCTATCTATAATACTTCAAAGATTGCAAAGATCACATTAATCGTCATATATAGAAGAATGCAGATTTTGTATATCCTCAAATATTTTCTAATGTTCAAAATTATCAGAAATTAATATAAAAGTATTAAAAAAATGCTGTGAATAATAAGAAAATAATTAAGATTTGAAATGCGTCTCTATCCTATATATTGTTTAAGATTGTTTTGAAACCTAATTTGGAAAATTTAAGGTATATTGCTGTACCAAAACTTCCACTACGACAGAGATTTAAAAAAAGGCTGAATTATAAGAGCCTATTATACATAATCATATCTTACATGGCTAATCTCACGTCTCAATTAAAGTGAAAAGTGTTGTCAATCTGTGTCATAAAATTAGAAATTACTGATTCTAATAAATTGTTCAAAAATACGAAATAACTGAAATTTATAGAAGCAGTAAGAGAGATGAACAGAAATCAATTAATGAAAAAATTAAAATCTATAAAAACACGTACCAAAATCTGTAAATTTTTAATAGGAAAAAAATCAAGTTCACTGAACTCACAGTGTCCCCTTAAGAAAATTATTCCCTTCTAGTATTCGAGGTTTGATTTGGAATATGACCTCTCGGGATAAAATGATCTCAATCACCAGAGTATAGATACCAAAAACTCTATTGTCAGCAAACGAGTCAACAACAGTAAAATATACGAAGTAATTTGTTGTGCAGAAAAAGAAGAAGAGATTAGAAAATTCGTAAAGAAAAATTCTGAAGAGTGAAAGTTATTTATAAGCAAGAGGAACAAGTTCCGAAAGGTTGCAACCCTTTCAGAATCCTCACAACCATTAGTGAAAGTTTGCAACCTTTCAGAACAGTCAAGGCGGGAATTTTAAATAAAACGAAAAAGTTTTTTAAATTCAAACGAGTTACGCGCGGATCCGAGTCGGATCGGATTAATCAACTAAATAAATAAATTGGCCATTTAATTTAGTTAATTAATTAAATAATTAATTATATAATTAAAACAAACTTTATCCAAAAAATAATTTCTCGATCATTTGCCGAAGCCGAGCGAGCGACGACCACAGCGCGAGGGGGTCCCTCTTTTCCAACCCTTTGGAGTGTTTCTATATTTAAATTCTCCTTTTTTTTTTCTTTCCACCATCGATGAGGGACAAATGCCTTTTCATTAAAACATAAGAAGACTTTTCAAGTTCCGAACTATTCAAGTTCTCAACTTTTCAACTTCCTCTCTTTCCCTCTATTTCCCATCAATTCTTGCAACATACCCAACAAAAAGATTATTTACATTATTGCCAAAAACTCGAATCTAAAACTTATGGTTAAGAGTGAAGCACAGTCTCTACTAGTCTCCATTGTTCCACAACTCATGTGATCAGGTCACGAGTTATTAATGTATATATTAGAAATAATAATAACTTTATAAAGAATTTGATTATGTAAATATGAGTGTTTACAAGAAATTAAAAGGAAGATAATTAAATAACTTAATTAGTTCTTAATATCAACCAATTAGATATCAGAATTTTCTTAGTCAAATGGAGTTGTTAATTAGAAGGATAATTAAAGGACATGATTCCATACGGAAATGAAACGATAATCCAAGAAATAAGAATAACATTAATAAATGAGTTATGGATCCTGTGGAAGATCATTACAACCATATTCATCTAAAAAAAACAGATTAAAAAAAAACTTTAAATCTTAAAAAAAATCAAAAAAAATCTTGCAAAAATCCGACATGTTATCTACATTCAGATACTGTATATATCTATGTATCTATTTAATTTGATTGAGCTACTGAATCTGTTTTTAACAAATAGAGCTGTTGTGATTTCTTAAGAGAGGAAAAAATAGAAATACTTTCTCCGTTTCAAAATAAGTATTATTTAACAATAATAATAAAAAAGAAAGTCTTAAAATAAGTATTATCAGAGGCATAGCTGGACTTTGTATTTGTATTAGAAAATTATGACAGCTTAATGTAAGGAAGTGGCGACGGAAATAAAATTTCTCTTTCTTTTTCTTTTTTTCTTTTTTAAAAAAAGAAGCCTGTTTTGCAATATTTTTTCTTGTCCTAAAATTTAGAATCCAAACTCCTAATTCCGTAAGTGTTACCTCAAGGATTCAAGACAAAAATTAGTATGTTTTTTCTAATTACATTCTTATACTCCATAGTATTTCTCTAGATTATACACAATTATTTTAAATAATATTTTTTGCTTACAACTCAGACATTAAAAAAGTAAATTAAAATAATAAAATAATTTATAGTCATATCAAATATAAATTTTTTTATTTTTTTATTAAACTCCGAATCAATTCAAACAACGTTAGAGAAAAGAGAGTAATAATTATGTATTATATTATGGGAATGTGAAATGACACCAAGAATGACATATCCAAATATTCAACTCAAGATAGGTACAGTCCTCATATTGTTAGCTGATATCTTTATAAATATTTTTTTATGACGAAATCAACAAACAAATTATAAAAAAAATTGTCCTCACCTTTCATCCCCTCAACTCTCTCTTTTAATCACAGCATGTAAAGCAAGAAAAACTTATAGTTGTCAATACTACTAAAATATGTAGTAATAAAACGTATAAAATAATAACACCACGATTTCCATAACAAATACTATTGCTCACACGTGATTTCTTATAGTCCACTATATAACAAGAAAACAATGATTTGAGTTAGAAATTAAAACCTCAAAATTTCAAATTTGTTAAACCATGGAAAATACAACTTTCAATAACAACAACATAATTGGTGATGAAGAAGCACCATTTGAATTTAAGAATCTACTATCTGAAATGTTCACATCTTTACCTAATCAAAATCCCACTACTTCCACTTCATTAGAAAATGTTCCTAAAATTGCATTTTCTTGTTCTTCTCCTTCTTCTAATAATTCATCTTCTTCATCGCAAAATATTATTTCATTTGGGAATAAAGATGATTCTTTTTTCCTAGAGGATAATGAATTAGATTATGATATGATAACGGAGAAATTGATAATGAGCAACGTAAACACATCGAATTCATCGATGGCATCTAAGAGGATATGTAGAAGTCCTTTGCAATCTCAAGATCATCTTTTGGCTGAAAGGAAACGTCGTGAAAGGTTCTCTCAACTTTTTGCTCTCTTGGCTAAAGCTATACCGCAACTCAAGAAGGTATGTTGTAATTTCAAATTTAATTTGTACTTTCGATCTTTGAATATAACATAAGGATGAATTTTTATCTTTCGCGAAAAGAGGAAAGAGAAAATTAAAATAGATATTTCAAACCCTCGCAAAAGAACTATACCTATAAACCTAAATAACAAAAAGAAAAATTACATCTTTTTCTCAAAATGGAAATTATTATTTGTCTAGTTGAATCGAACCTCAAACCTTTCGAGGAACATGATGTGGAGAAGATAGTAGGTTTCAATTCCACTAGTAAATTCCAATTTAGCATTCTTGATATTGTTGTTAGTGTCAAATATAATATTTTTTAATTTGAGATTTTTGAGTTTACATTCTTGACCAACATATTAGTGATAACTAGTGACCAATTTTGTGTTGAAATTGTTGAAGTCGCTAGCTATACCACAGTCTGAATCAAATTATTACGGTAGAATGCTAGTTTGTTAAGTACTCTTATGCTCAGAAGATGCGAGCGGTGGAAATGAAGATATTGAGATGAATGTGTGGGCATATTGGGAGTGAATTAAGAATGAGAATATTTGAGTCGAAGTGGGAGTGACATTCGTGGTGGACAAGACTAGGGAAGGATGACTGAGATAGTTTGGGCATGTGAAGAAGAGATGTGTGGATGCCCCAGTAAAGAGGTGCGCAGAGGTAGACAGAAGAAGTATTAGGTTAGAGGTGATTGGCATGAAGCAATTTTGGCCTACCGAGGACATGACCTTTAGATAGGAGGGTATGAAGGTCGAATACTAGACTAGAAGGTTAGTATGTAGTGGAGGGTTGTTTTTGCTTTTTGAGACTTTAGGTTTGTTGGTATTTGTCGTTGTACTAGCCGTATTATTTTTACTTATGGTATCTATCATCGTATGTTGTTTAATATATTTCGACTATCACACTATTTTGTTGTTTTTGTTCCTTTCTATAGTAATCTACACTATTTTTCTTCTTCTTTACACTTAATTTGCTGCTCTCAAGCTGAGTTTTTTCGGAAACAATCACTCTACCTCCACGAGGTAGTAGTACAGTGTGCGTAAATACATTCTACCATCCTCAGGTCTAACTTGCGGGATTTCACGGAATATGTTTGTTTTTGTAGTCCTACTACTAATAATAATGGACTTGTAATGTTTTTATTTATATTGTTTGATGATGCAGTTGGACAAAGCTTCAATTCTTGAAGATGCTATAAAGTACATAGGAGAACTTCAAGAACGTGTCAGTTCTTTAGAGGAAGCTGCTCGGACGATAAAAAGTAGTACAAACTTGGTTGAATCAACTCATCCCACACTAGTACACAAACAATATTCTCATGATGATCATGTTGATGATCTTGAATCCAAAAGACATGAGAATATTAATGATATAAAGGTTCAAATTCTGGACAAAAATGTACTCATAGGAATCCATTGCAATAAGAAAATGAGGAGTATTTTCTCTATTATTGCTGGAATAATGGAAAAGCTACATCTTACTATTCACCACATAAGAGTTTCCCCATCCAATCACACTTCTCTTCATTATATCTCCATTCTTGCTGAGGTAATTATTATTTCTCATTCTTCAATTTATAGTTATCACACATTTTTTTTTAATAACTATGGTGTCCGGATCAACTTTCGGGTATCTTGATTAACTCTGTGAGATACCTGCAACTTCCTACCAGCAACATGTACCAGATAACTCTGTTCACCAAAGATAGGACAAATGAAAAGAATCGCCTGGTGTTTATTTTGTCTCGTGTAATCATACTTTTGTCAAATTATAGCAACTTTCTAATACTGATAATGACATTCATTATATCCTTGCAGATTGATGAGAATGTTGATGTTAAAGTGCAGGATGTTGAAAAGGCGTTTGAATTACATCTTCTTACCATACAAGAATCGATACAAGAACAAATTTGACTTTAAATATGTTCAATATTGCTCCAAAATTGTGACAAATTTGTTAATGTTAAATGAATCCTTTGATTGAATTCATGCTTTAATTTGTACTATTAATATGGATAACAACGTATATATGTATTGCTGGAACTATATATCTATATATAATATCTTATTTTGAGCGAAGAATCGTTTGTTGTATTGACATTTCGTTTAACTATTAATTTTTTTTATGAGACATTATTATAAATTATCGATTGAACTTTTGAGACCAATATTATTTGCAATAATTAATCAATAATAAATGTGACTATTAGATCCAACTGTTAATCAATGCTTCTTCTATTCACTTTTATTTGTCATGTTATGCTTTTCGAAAGTCAATTTAACTAATTTTTATAGTTAAATTATATTACGTTAAATCGATATTTTTTTTTAAAAAAAATATTAAAAAACTATTCAAAAAGTACTATAAATTGCAATTTTTTACATATCAATAAAGATGAAAATATATATAGTAAGATATTGGTCAAAATTATTATAATTTGACTCTAAAAAGGAAAATCATAACAATTAATTATAGACAGGGGGAGTAATAGTTTTTGTTTTGCTATTCTGATTGATAAAAAAAGGTAACAACCACAATTGAAATTTATTGAAAAATAAATCAAACATCTTCTTTTTTTCAAAAAAGAACAAAAAACATAATTCATCTTTTCAAACATTGCATAGATTGTGTGATTTTGACTTATTTTACTAAAATGCAGCTAGTACCTATCTGTGATGACAATAATTTTTTTAAATCACGATAAAAAATATGTATAAACTAAGCAAAGCTTTAAGTAGTGGCGTAGTCATAAGAGGACAATCGAACATTTTTTTAAAAAAATTATACTAATATATAAATTAATAAAATATATTTTTCAAATATATATATTAAATCGGGAATATTTTGATAATTTTTTAACTTCATTACTAATTTTACAACGATAGAATCCAAACCTTTAAACGATAGATTCACCAAAAACAATGTGAAGAAACAAATTCTAGTTAAATCCCCTAAAATCTGTGTCCTGTTTCACCAAGCACAATGAATATTATAGTAATTACTCCTAATTTAATACGTTTTTCGAGATTTAATTGGCAACGTTACTCCTAACTTATTTATCCACGTGCTCAAAATGAATTTGCCCTAGTGGGTGGCAAACTCGATAAGTACAAAAAAATATATATATTACTAAGCTAAATAATGTCTTGAGAAAATAAAATTTAATCAGTATATAATGTATGTTAAATGACCTGAATAAAACATAGTTAGATTCATAGAGATCCACGTTACTCATAATACATATATCTAATAAAAACATAAAAGTATGGTGTTTTGTCTGATTTTAATGTGTTAGGATCGAAATAACAAGAATTCAAATATTAATAATTGTAGAGCGTAAAAATAAAGAAAATTAATGCTAAAAATACACTCATAGTATTTTAATATGATTTTATTACCTTTTATAAAAATAAAGAAAATTAATGCTAAAAACACACTCATAGTATTTTAATATGATTTTATTACCTTTTATAAACTATTTTATTACCTGTCTAATTTTGAAAAAGTTACGGTGGAGAGTAAGTCATAGGTATTTTTTCTAAGAATGAAAAGGTAATTAATTAAGATAAAATTCTTCTTCTTCTTTTTTCTGTAAAATTCATTTTTTTTAAAAATTATTTTATTCTAAACTACTTTATTTTCAAAGACTAATTACACATGTACGTAAAATAAGCATTAATTATATGTGAGATATTTTAATTGAGTGTGTATGTCTAAACTAAGCAAATTCACCGACAAGACAATTTGAGCTTCTAGACGCAAAACGACTTGCAACATGGTCGGTCTTTACCACATTAATTTTATCATTTTTTACGATACGTAAAATTTAAAATAAACAAATAAAAATAACGAATTTGATATATTTTAATTGATATTTCGTTAATTCCTTAATCACGAACTACATGATCATTTTTCTTAGTTTCAACTTATCTGACTTAATTCAAAGTATGAGCAATGTAATACATTAATTCTTATATTTGTTTAAATTATTATACTAGGAGTTATAATAATTAATCAATCAAAATATTTTTTTAATTCTTTAAATAGTAATGAAGACAGCATAAATTAGACCAAAATACCCCTTCACTAAATAAGATTCGTCATTTCCTGTACATGCTTTATTTTGTAAATTTAATTTGAGATGAATCTCTATAAAGATACTAATCACCTGCTCATGAACCTTATCAATAAATTAAATACACCAACTTCAAATGACATTATAAGTAGGTTACAAAAGTTCAACTAGGACTTCAAATTAAAAAAATGAAACTTAGAACTATTCCTTTAGTATGTTACATTATCTAAGATTTAGAAAAGATTTGATCATCTTATCTTAAGCAAATTTAATTTGTTTTAGCAAGTTGAATCCTAACTAATCATTTCAAAATTTAGGCTATTCTAATTAAAGGAAAAGGTTATGGTATGAAACTGCTTTAATATAAAGCATTTCACCTTCAAATTAAAGTGAAAATTTCAGACATAAATATCTAGATTAGTCAACCAAAAGGAAAAGCTTACGAATATGAGTACCCTATTTTATTTTGTAAAATGTATAGAAAAGTTAAAGTATTCTTTTCTTATTGATTGCGTAATTAAACAAGCATAAACTTTGTTTTCCTATAGAAGAAAAATACCCCACTCGACCCATCCATACCCCACACACAAAGTAAAAAAGGAAGATAAAAAGAAATGTCGTATTCGTTTTAATTTATTTATCTTTTTTATTTAGTCTGATTTATAATTTGAATGAATTTTTTTTTATAATGTTTAATTTTATCTTTCTACGTGATATGTTTGATGTCATAAGATAAGAAGGAAATGTATATCACATATTCCGTTTCAATTTATTTGTCTCTTATTTTTCTCTTTAGCTCATTTCAAAATGAACGTTCGTCTCGTTTTTGATAACTCTTTATTTTCTTCTTTTTAAATAACATATTTAAAATCATAAGATTTAATTAATTTTGATATACATATTTCTAATTTGTAACTACAAGATACAAAAATTCGCGTCAAATCAAAATCAAAAAAATAAATTGTACAGCATACCATTTCTCTTTCTATATTTTTCTTCTTTCAAACACCCTAAAGAAAGAATGAAACATTTTTCAAATGTGGATGGACTAGAAAACTTTGACATATTTAGGGTACAGGTTCTGGAAGATGTTTAAATGGGGAGGAAATGGAAGAGCCTTCTCTTTGACTAAATTATGTTCATGATGAGTTATTACTAAAATTAATTAATTAATACATTAATTAATTAATTGAATTAGTGAGGATGAAAAGATGACAGCTTTTCACACGTGGTATAAATATATAAAATATATATTATTTTAATTGGACACTTGGAAAAAATAATCAGTATTATTTCTATTCATCTCTTTTTAATTTTTTTTTTTTGAGGGTGGGGGGTGGTAGTGAGCTATTCAATGGAGACCTAATCCTTGATACCTTTCCTTGAGAAAGTACACACGGTTGAGTCTTGAATAAAATTTTCGTCTTTCGTAATGGAAAGTAATTATTACGATTCTTTTCAAGTAAGTTTATTAAATTTCAATTTTTTTTATTATATCAATCTATATTATTTGTTGCCTGTTGATATTCGATTTAATTAGTTATTGAAAAATCTCATTTTGAATGATGAAGCGTTTTTACTACAATTTCAATTTAGAAGCTCAAATAATGTACTTACAATTTCTTGTGTAAATGTTTAATCTCTTCAAAAATCTAGTAATTAGTTTGCATTTCACTAAAATTAGAACACCATTTTAGAAAGAAAAAAAAAGCTAGAAGAAAGAAGAGAAAATGGTACTACATTATTGTAAGGATAATTAATAAGGTCAATAAATGCAACTAAAAGTTCATTAATACTAATTACTCTTTACAACCTTATATCCTTTAATTTGATTTTTGTTTCCTTTTCTCTTAGGGCATGGAATATAGTGGTAATTATAACTATGAAGATGAGAGCTTCTTTGAATTCAAGCCAAATATTTCTCAAGGTATCTATAATTCATCAAGTGCTTCTTACAACACAAATATTGAAGAAAAAAGTGGTCAAAAGGCAATTTCTTCTAATAATTCTTCCTCTAATTCTGGGGGATTTCTCATTTCATTTTCTTCAAATCAAGAAGAAGATATTGGTGCAATGATAAGCTCAGAAAATTCATGTCAAGAATCATTATTATTAGGGGAAAATAATAATAATAATAATGTTATGTATAAGAGGAGTCCACAACAAGCACAAGATCATGTTATTGCAGAGAGGAAGAGGAGAGAAAAAATGGGAGACCTTTTCATCTCTTTGTCAAAGATTGTACCTGGTCTTAAGAAGGTAAACTTCATTTCTTTTATCCTCCGTCTTTCTAGGTTGACGTAACTGATAAAATTACTTTCATATGATTACGATTGAGGTCATATAGTCGAATTGTAAAAACAAACTATTGCATAAATACCTGATAAGACTATATGTGTAATAGACTCAATCTTGTGATTTGACTTTTTCTCAAACTTCACATAGCAAAAATTTAGTGCATCGAGATGCAATTTTCTTTCCTAACTCCCAACACTAGTGACTCACAATCATTTGTGATAATTTTTTGTTAAAAATAAAATAATTATAGAATAAAAAGAAATAAACAATAAGAAGTCTAGTGATTCAACGACATCTATATATCATATATACAATATGAAAAACTAAATAAATTTGAACCCCTTGGCCCTCTAGCTCCCACCTCTGCTTTCGAACTAGTATCTTAACTAGCGAGATTATGAATAAAGAGAATTTACACAGTCAATTAAACATGCTTGAATAGAGAGCGTAGTGGAGTAAATAATTATTTTCTATCTTCCTTCCAAAAAATATTTTTTAAAAAATACAAAAAGAAAATAAAAATAAAAATGGTAAAAAAGGCTATATATTCTTTTAAATAATTCTAGTACTTTGTAATTTCCGTAGACTTTTTGAAAAAAAAACATAATCTTTAATTTGCTTTCATTTAGTAAAAAAAAACATTTGGGTTCTCCAAAATACAAATAGCAATTGTTATAAGCATCAGTCTGTGGCATGGCTACATAGACTAAAGGGTGATCGATTGAATATCAAAAATTCTATAATTATATTTTATAAGTATATAAAAATAATATTGTGTATTTATCCGTAAATATTTTTTTTTAGATAGAAGTGAATAAGTAGATAATGTATTGTTAGGTTTCAGTTTATAGATCACTTGATACACAAATATGATTGTTTTTTTGTGTGTGTGTTTTATAGTTAGATAAATCATCTATCCTTGGAGATACGATTGAGTACATGAAAGAGCTTCAAGAACAAGTAAAACTTCTTGAAGAGTCAAAGAAAAACACATCATCATCTTTGGAACATAATGATTCTAACAAGGAACAAATATTAGGATCAAACAAGATTAAGGTAAGGATTATGGACAAAAATGTACTTATTAACATACATTGCAACAAACAAGATGGAATGTTGGGAAGATTGCTAGTCCAAATGGAGCAATTGCATCTTTCAGTCCATGACATGAGGATCATGCCATTTGGTCCTACTAATCTTGAAATATCAGTTCTTGCTCAGGTACTTCAATTTATAATTAACACTCTTAATCTTCAATTAGGTATGACATCTACTGCAAAATTAACCATAATTTTGTTTCTACCTACTATTGAACAATTGACACTAGATTTTTGAGATCTCAACAACTTTATAACAACTCGATACCTTAAAAGACAAACTCTAGAGATATCAAACTAAAATAACCCATGAGTTGTTTTAAAGAGTGATCATCCATTTTTTAATATTGCATGGCAGTCATAAAATTGTTCTCTTATAACCCAAAAAAAACAACTCAACTATACTCAGGTGAGGTCATGTAATCTGACCTTAGTAATCCTACCTTTGTGGTGTAGGGAGTTGGCTATTTCGATAAATTTATGGCTCAAGTAAATTATTATTTTAGAATAGGTGAAAGAAATGGAAGAATAAAAAGTTTGGGATGAAAATATTGGAGAAATAGAAGTACTGATAGTAAAATAGTAAAGATAACTCCTGATAAAATAAAATAGTAAAGAAAATCAAAGTTACAGAAATAACACTTAATGAAATTGAATGATATGATAATGCTAGCATAATAATAAGAATTGTATTGAAACATATATGTGTTCTAGCCTACCTACTAACCGATTACTGTAATTCTCAATCTTCATGTTCTCCTATCTAACTTGGGTCATGTCCTCGATGAGTAGAAGATATGCAATGTCTTGTCTAGTTAATATCTCTCCCCAATGCGTCCTACACCTATGTACTTCTACTTCTCCTCAAGCTTATCACTTTTTAGCCTCTTGCACCTTTTCGTTGGGCATCTGTCAGAACCATCTCAATGTCCTTCCCAAGATCTTTGTCCATCTTCGATTACTCTCACCTTGCCTCTTATATTTTCGTTTTTAATATTGTTCATTCTTAGTATATGTGCTCATACATACATCGAAACATCCTCATCTTTACTATTTTCATTTTTTGAATGTGCAAGTTCTTGATTGGCAAATATTCCACCCTATACAACATAGTCACTATAACAATCATTCTATAAAACTCATCTTGAAGTCTCCTTGCCAGAATCTCAACGGCTAGTGATGCTCCAAATCACAAAAAATAATTCAACTATCACTATTCAAAAGATTAATCATAATTTTTTATCGTTCAATAATTCATAGCTAACATATATTTTTTACAAGTATATTGCTAATGCTTGAGTCCTTTTTTTAGAAAAAAGTTATAGAAAATGTGAACTACTATGGTCCTAAAACACAAGTAGTTCTCACTTCGTCAACTCACCTTATGTATTATCCTCGTTACAACTTACACCACTTTAAAGAAAAATACCATTTTTAAACCCACTTTTTTAAAAAATAATAAAAGGCACATGATATACCACATGGTGAAAAACATTGGGTAATAGATTGGTTCAGAAAATGAGTTTTTTTTTTAAGCACTTATTGACACATAGCTATAGTTAAATGAAGATTCTATACGTGATAAGCTACTTGTATTTTTCTTTAACCTTATTATAATCTGTGATATATGAGCATTGCTGAGTTATATTTTGTCACGAATATTAGTTTTTTTACATACAAGTACAAATGTGATGAAAATTGTTAAAAATTTTAAAAGGGCAAATTTATAAAATCGCTGCTATTACAGCGATTTTGCTTTTTCAGACGGCCAAAGTCGCTTCATCGTGAGCGATTTTACCGTTTTGGTTTTTAAAAAAATTGATATGCCTTTTTGAAATTTTTGACAATTTTTTTTAACCTTTTGACTCTGCACTCCAACAATGTATGCTTTATACATAGCAAAAAACTCATGTTCATTTATGTTTATTTGCACTACTTGCAGATGGAGGATGGATGCTGTATAAATGTAGAGGATATTGTAAAGGCCATCCAAATCAACATCCTGGACCTCGTAAATAATTAAAACACAAACACATTTTAAATTACCTATATGTATAATTAATTGAGGGATCTTTGCAGATTAATGTGTGATACTTAATTTCATCTTCCTTTTAGTATGTATTTTTCTTTGTGGCAAAATTCCTTATATATATGTTAAATTTGACAAGATTCAAAAATGGATTAATGAGAAGATATGGTAGTTAGGAGGATAATTCTTCATTGATATAAAAGTCAAGATAGCAACTTTTGTAGGTGAAAGTTAGGTGAACCATAAATTGATTTCACAAGGTAAATGTTGACATTTTGACATATTGTGATGTCATGGATGACATCAATAGGAAGAATTTACTCCTATAAATAGGTAGCTCCTAATTCATTTGTAACACACCTCTCACTTGTCTTCTCATCTCCTAAGGCATTTGTTCTTCTTTCTCTCTTGTAGTATTTCACTTGTACTCTTTTGGAGTGAAATAAATATTGGTTGGTTGTGTCCGAGGAGTAGGCAAAAGAAAACAAATGTTTGCCGAACCTCGTTAATTCCTGGTGTTCTTTCTCTTGTTGTCTCATTTACTATTTATTAGCTACCTTTAGATATAGTAGTTGTGATTTCATCACTCTCTATATATTCGGCTTCCGCAACAATTGGTATCAGAGCCAAGGTATTATCTGAGTATGCTCTGTGGTTGCAGCATAGTCTGAACTTCCACATCAGAAAGAGATTTACTTTGGTCTTTGAATTGTTAGCTAGTAAATAGTATTTGTAGTAAAATGGGAGACAAGAAAAATGATGAGTCCACATCAAGTGTCAATAATACGTCATCATTGGCATCTTCGCTTATGACAAGAATTGTGTCAAATGCGAAATTTGCAGTTGAAATTTTTGACGGGTCAGGACATTTCGGAATGTGGCAAGGCGAGGTCCTTGATGTTCTTTTTCAACAAGGGCTAGATATTGCCATTGAAGAAAAGAAACCAGACGGTGTAGGAGAAGAAGATTGGAAGATTATCAACCGTGTTGCTTGCGGTACCATTCGATCTTACCTTGCAAGAGAACAAAAGTATCCATACACGAAGGAAACATCTGCAAATAAATTATGGAATTCATTGGAGGAGAAATTCTTGAAGAAAAACAGTCAAAATAAACTTTATATGAAAAGAAGACTGTTACGCTTCACTTATGTTCCCGGTAGCACAATGAATGATCATATCACCAGCTTTAACAAGTTGGCGACAGATTTGCGAAATATGGACGTGACTTTTACGGATGGAGATATGGCCTTAATGTTGTTAAGTTCACTTCCCGATGAGTTTGAGCATCTTGAAACAACTCTACTGCATGGGAATGATGAAGTATCTCTCAAAGAAGTTTGTTCTGCCTTATACAGTTATGAACAAAGAAAGAGAGAAAAACAAAAAGGCGGAGAAGCAGAAGCACTAGTTGTGAGAGGTCGTTCTCAAAATCATATGAGAACGAAGAAAGGTAGATCCAAGTCAAGATCGAGACTCAGCAAAGATGAATGTGCCTTTTGCCGAGAAAAAGGGCATTGGAAGAAAGACTGCCCAAAGTTGAATAGCAAAGTCAAACCAAATAATGGGAAGGCTGTCATGGATTCAAATGTGGCTGATTGTGATGATTCCGATTACTCACTAGTTACAACAGATCCATCCAAATCATCTGATGTATGGTTGATGGATTCAGCTTGTAGTTATCATATGTGTCCCAACCGGGACTGGTTTATTGATTTACAAGAAGGAGAATGTGGAGTTATTCATACCGCAAACAATAATCCTCTTACCGCATATGGTGTTGGTTCAATCCGATTAAGGAACCATGATGGATTAAGTAGAACATTAACAGATGTTCGATATGTACCAGATTTGAAGAAAAATCTCATTTCTGTAGGAGCCCTAGAATCAAAGGGGTTCAAAGTCATTGCAGATAATGGCGTGATGAGAATATGCTCTGGTGCACTGGTGGTAATGAAGGCAATCCGAAGAAATAATAACATGTACCACTATCAAGGTAGTACAGTTATTGGGACAGCGGCAACAACATCCAATGACGAGAAGGAGGCAGAAATGACCAAGCTGTGGCATATGCGCTTGGGGCATGCTGGAGGGAAATCCTTGAAAACTTTATCAGATCAAGGATTGCTAAAAGGAGTAAAAACTTGCAACTTGGAGTTTTGTGAGCATTGTATCAAGGGAAAGCAAACAAGGGTTAAATTTGGAACAGCTATCCATAATACTAAAGGTATTTTGGATTATGTTCATTCGGATGTTTGGGGTGCTTCCAAAACACCTTCATTAGGTGGGAAACACTATTTTGTAACCTTTGTTGATGACTTTTCTCGAAGATTGTGGGTGTATACGATGAAAACAAAAGATGAAGTATTGGGAATTTTTCTCAAATGGAAGGCGATGATAGAAACTCAAAGTGGCAGAAAGATCAAGTGTCTTCGCACAGACAATGGTGGCGAATACAAAAATGGTCTTTTTCAGAAAATTTGTGAGAAAAATGGCATCGTTAGACATTTCACCGTAAGAAATACACCACAACAGAATGGAGTGGCAGAACGCATGAACCGAACTTTGCTGGAGAAAGTTCGATGTATGTTGTCCAATGCTGGCTTGGGCAAAGAATTTTGGGCTGAGGCAATAACATATGCGTGTCACCTCATTAATCGTCTACCATCTGCTGCTATTGGTGGGAAGACACCATTTGAAAAATGGTATGGAAAACCTGCTGAAGATTATGGTTCTTTATATGTATTTGGCTCAATTGCATATTATCATGTAAGAGAGTCAAAATTGGACCCAAGAGCAAAGAAAGCTTTATTTATGGGAATTACTTCTGGAGTCAAAGGATACCGTTTATGGTGTCCAGAGACAAGAAAAGTCATTTTCAGCAGGGATGTTACCTTTGATGAATCTACCTTGACAAATAAGGTAACAGTTGAAGAAGCCAAACAAATTGATGGTGCTTCAAAGCAGGTGGAGTTTGAGGGAAAGATAATTTTCCCAACACAGGGATCAAACGAGGAAACAACAGAAAATTTTCCTCTTGAAGGAGAGCCAGTCGAAGAAGAGGTTCCATCTCAAGAACCTCAATCACAACTTGAATCAATAGCAACCGGCAAGCCAAAAAGGACATTAAGAAAACCTGCTCGACTCATAGATATGGTGGCTTGTGCGGACTCAATTGCAGCTGATGACATTCCTACCACTTATAAAGACGCAGTCCAAAGTTCAGAAGAAGATAAGTGGAGGATTGCCATGGATGAAGAAATGCAGTCCCTTCATCAGAATCATACATGGAGATTGGCCAATCCCCCAGAGGGCAAGAAAGCAATTGGGTGCAAATGGGTATTTGCAAAGAAAGAAGGATTTCCTAACCAAAAAGATGTTCGCTATAAAGCAAGATTGGTGGCTAAAGGATATGCTCAAAAGGAGGGAATTGATTATAATGAGGTGTTTTCTCCAGTTGTGAAACACTCCTCCATTAGAGTTTTGTTGGCTTTGGTAGCACAGTTAAATTTGGAACTAGTTCAGTTGGATGTAAAAACTGCATTTTTACATGGAGACTTGGAAGAGGAAATCTACATGACTCAGCCAGAAGGATTCAAAGTTGATGGAAAAGAAAATATGGTGTGCAAACTTGAAAAATCATTGTACGGATTGAAACAATCTTCTAGACAATGGTACAAACGATTTGACAAGTTTATGTTGCAGCAAAGGTGCATAAGAAGCAAATACGATCATTGCGTGTATTTGCGCAAGCTTGAAGATAATTCCTTTATATACCTTCTCTTATATGTTGATGATATGTTGATAGCTTCTAAGAGTCAAGAGGAAATTGAGAAGCTAAAGATTCAACTTAGAAAGGAGTTTGAGATGAAGGATTTGGGTGAGGCAAAGAAGATTCTTGGCATGGAGATAAAAAGAGATAGACATTCAAAGAAACTCTATTTATCTCAAAAGGAATATTTGAAGAGAGTACTAAAGCGATTCGGTATGAATAAAAAAACGAAGTCGGTTAGCACTCCGCTTGCTCCCCATTTTAAGCTTAGTGATTCTATGTCACCTAATAATGAAGTTGAACGAGAATATATGTCAAGAGTACCATACGCTAATGCTATTGGTAGCTTGATGTATGCAATGGTTTGCACAAGGCCAGATATTTCACACGCTGTTGGAGTTGTAAGCAGGTACATGCACAATCCTGGAAAGGATCATTGGCAGGCTGTAAAATGGATTCTACGGTATATTCATAATACTGTAGATGTTGGTTTGGTTTTCGAGCAGAAAGATAGTCAATATCTTGTTGGATATTGTGACTCAGATTATGCAGGTGATTTGGACAAACGAAGATCAACTACTGGTTATGTTTTCACTATTGCAAATGCACCAGTTAGTTGGAAGTCTACTTTGCAGTCAACAGTTGCTTTGTCTACCACTGAGGCAGAGTACATGGCAATTACAGAGGCTGCGAAGGAAGCAATTTGGCTTCGAGGATTGCTTAGAGAGCTTGGTATTGGACAAGAAGAAATCACAATATTTTGTGATAGTCAGAGTGCTATTCAATTAGCAAAGAACCAAGTTTATCATGCAAGGACGAAGCACATTGACGTCCGATATCATTTCATACGAGAAATCATAGAAGATGGTGGAGTCATAATGCAGAAAATTCATACTACAGATAATCCTGCCGATATGTTAACAAAAGTGGTGACTGCGGTCAAGTTTCAACATTGTTTGAACTTGATCAACATTGTTGAACATTGAAGAATAGGGTTGAAGACACAATCAAAATTGTTGTTGAGAGAAAGTTGAAAATGGAGAATCTTGCCAAGGTGGAGATTTGTTAAATTTGACAAGATTCAAAAATGGATTAATGAGAAGATATGGTAGTTAGGAGGATAATTCTTCATTGATATAAAAGTCAAGATAGCAACTTTTGTAGGTGAAAGTTAGGTGAACCATAAATTGATTTCACAAGGTAAATGTTGACATTTTGACATATTGTGATGTCATGGATGACATCAATAGGAAGAATTTACTCCTATAAATAGGTAGCTCCTAATTCATTTGTAACACACCTCTCACTTGTCTTCTCATCTCCTAAGGCATTTGTTCTTCTTTCTCTCTTGTAGTATTTCACTTGTACTCTTTTGGAGTGAAATAAATATTGGTTGGTTGTGTCCGAGGAGTAGGCAAAAGAAAACAAATGTTTGCCGAACCTCGTTAATTCCTGGTGTTCTTTCTCTTGTTGTCTCATTTACTATTTATTAGCTACCTTTAGATATAGTAGTTGTGATTTCATCACTCTCTATATATTCGGCTTCCGCAACAATATATACACTGGACGAAAAAATTAATTTACTTAAGTTTTGGCATTTTTTTGTTTTTTCATTTGGTGTTCGTTTTGATCCCGATTAATTAATCGAGTTGAGTTGGGAAATCCGCTTTACAAAGAAAGTGCTTTAAGTATATTTTCAAATTTGAAATATAAATTTTAAAATGAAAAGTGAGTTGAAAAATAACTTATAACCTGTTTTTCAAATTGAACTTAAAAGTTTCATATCCAAATACTAATTTTCAAATAATTAAAGTGTAAATTATTTTTAAAAATATTTAAAAAGAATATTTTTTATGATCATACCTTATCATTAATTAGCAACTTCAGATTAGTTAAAGAGTTCAAAGCTCTACATAAGAACACTTTACTTCAATATATGTATATTTTCTTTTAATTTGTATAGTGAATATAATTGAAGATTTGAAATATTTTTCTTGTCTGAACTCTCTTTTTCACTACACTTGCCTCACTATACACTATAATATTTTTCACACTTCTCATCTTTTTTGGCATACCCTTCACAAAGAAAGAACTACCACTATTTTATAGGGGAGAAATTTTTCTTTGTATTGAATAAGAATAATGTGGATAATAATATAGGTAAATGAATGACCTAAAAGGTTACATAAGTTACAAGGTATAATGAGGTAAAATAATGAATGGAATTAGTCAGTGGCAAATCTAGTTGGATCTTAGGCTCGTGGGTGCTCACTTTATTATTATAACTTACTATAAATCACAGTGTATAATTGTATATGTACAACTATTTAAACGTTATAGTTAAAAACTCTTGATTCTTAGAAAGTCCAATATTTCCTATCTTCTCTTAACAATTACGACTAATAATTCACTGTTGTAAGCACCCTTGTTTATTTTATATTAAAGAAATAAGCACTACACAACCATTCAAAAATTCATCTCCTATACTATTACAAATTTCATTTTTTATGTAATTCATTGATGAAAAAAATTGTTCCACAGAAACAGTAGCAATATGAAGAATGAGAGTCAACTTGATAAACAAATAAATAAGTAGTCAAGTTTGATGCTAATTTAACTTCATCAATACTTTAGCAAAATCACTAATTCTCTTCAAGTTGAAGAAGATCGTGTTAGAATTACGAGCATAAAGTATAAAATTATCAAGATGTCAACTGAGATGTCGAAGCTTATTGCTATCAAATTAATTGATATGATACTCAGTTAACCTCATTATATATCCTGTTCTTATCAAAACCATCAAATAAACTAATTGGATTCAAGCTAGCCATACGAAGAAGTAAGTCACTATTCACATCATTAAAACAATTATTAAGCCCTTGAAGTGCAAATTATAAAAGACATAACAAATTTGAACGAACAAATGATGAGAATATATTATGTCAAGAGATTTACGCTTGAACTTTCCAGGCAAGTATCTACTATTTATGAAAATATAGCATAAAAAAAGTGATAATTATCGCTAAAAATACATATTTAGTAGTAATTAAGATGTTATTGTTAATTAACTGTCACTAAATATTATATTTGTATTGTATCTACACATATTGATACATAATTTGAAAATAAAATTTTAAAATTTCATATCAAATATTGAACACCCGACTAAATCACGAGTCAGGCAAATTACTCTTTGATAGAGGTGGGTAAAATCAATTTGAATATTCATGATCCATCTAGTTCATTTATGTTTGGATAAATTAATAATTCGTTTATTTTATTATATGGACTTCTTGTTTGATCTGTTTATTTCATCCCATTTTAATTAAATTTGGGCTAATGTAATACAATTCAAATTGATTCAAGAGAAATTACAAATGTCTTTTTTAAAATATTCAAATAAATTTCTCATGAATCAATTGAGATGCGTTTAATATGATACTATAAATAATAATTTATTTTATGTAATTTTTTAAAATTACATGTTGTGAACGAGGGATATGTTTCTGAAGATTACAAAGGCTTCTTTAATTAGTTTTCAAGAATGAGATCTAACTTCCAATCCAAATTATTGTCCATTAAATTATTCTATTTGTAGATAATATATCTTAAAAAAATATGAAACAGTTGAAGAAGTTATAATAATTTAAATAAATTATACGAACTATTTAACCTTATTTAATTTTTGAGGGAAAAACAATGGTAAAATATAAAGCGATATTCAATTAATAGAACTTTCAAAACATTGAGCCAATAAATTTAATTTATAAGAAGAATATATGTTTCTCCTATGTTTTCAAACATGACTATGAATTTCAGTAAACTAATAGATAAAATTTTTAACTTTAATATTTATCTTAAAATTTTAAAACTAAGAACAAACAACAATTGTTTTTTTTGGATTTTGATTTAAGTTGTCTTTTTTAAAATTACTTAGTTACTTAATATTTTAGTTGAATTAATACCTTTAAAATCATTTTGTATTTATCATATATATTAAGAATAGGAAATAAAAATTTTATATGAAAATCTATGCTCGATATATAATATTGTTTAAAATTAATTAAGAAAACAGTAGATACAGTAACAACATAAAGTTATATACTTTATTGTCTTTTATCTCCTATCATTTTCTTCAATCCTCAACCTTGTGAAAATTTATATAATTAGTTCATATTTTTTTGGTATCTTTCCTTCAAATAGACATCATTGTTCACCCTTATTTTCTCCTTTCAAAAAAACAACAAGAAAGAATTTAATCGAACCATAAATAGTTTACAAAGTTAGATTTTCTACAATAATGTTAATTAATAATCAGAAAGACTGCAGTTATTTATACAAATATTAAAATATCATTTTATTCATAAACAAATTTTTAGATTTGTTTGGATTTTTTCTTTATGTTCCTTAACTACGTCATTTTTCTATTAAATCATTGAACCATCCATGATTTGTTATTTTTAAACACTGTTGGTTGATTTTGATCAGATTTTCTATTATAATTGTCTTCAATTGTGTTCATATTATAATGATTTTGATTGAAGGAATGAAGAAAAATTGTGTGTTAGTGTCATTTGTTTTCTAATGTGTTCAAATGACTTGAAGTAAAACATATTATTCTAGAACATTTTCACTATCAATTGGATTAATGGGCTCTGGAACAACATATGCATTCTCTATCAATATTCCTGACAAAATCTGATTCAACACCAGCCAACAGTGTTTAAAAGGAACAAATTATGAGTGATTCAATGATTCACTAGGAAAATAGCATAGTTAAAATATATGAGTGAAAAAAACTCAACAAGTTTAGACATCTGTTTATGTATATAACAAAAATTATTTATCAAAAATGATAATTATATTATATCTAAAATTATAAATATTTTCTCATATGCTTTCACATATGACCGTGACTCTTAATAAACTACTAATAGATAAAAGTAACTAACTCTTTTTATATTAAACTTTTAAAATCAACCACAAACAAATCAAAAACTTTATATTATATACCATCATGTGTTCATCTCTTATCATTTATCTCAATCCTCAAGCTTGTGAAGATTATATAATTACTTTATATTTTCTTTCGTGACTAGTCTCCAAATAGACGTCATCCTCATTTGTTTTGGACATCACCCTTTGTTTTTTTCCTTAAAAGAAAAAAAAGAACAAATTTTATCAACTATAAATAATTTACAAAGTTATTCTTTTTTCAAAAAAGATAGTAGATTAAATGAACGGCAAACCTGCAAAACAAACCTTGCAAGAAGAATAATAAAACTGCGGAATAGCTAGTCCAATTTTTATTGAATAATAATATATTGTCTTATATTCAAATTTTTAAGACGAAATACATAAATAACTGTCAATATTTTCTCAGGTACTTCAATTACGTCATCTTCCTATTAAACTCCTGAACTATTGATAATTTGTATCTTTTAAATATTATTGATTGACATAACACAAAGGTATTTTCACGTTGATTAAACGTATGAATGAAGACACTTTTCAAAAGCTGATATGAATTCCACAACTATCCTCCTCCCCCTTTAATTTTTTTCGTCTATTCAACCCTAATTCTCCTCTTTTTCTCTTATTTCTCTTCTCTTCTTCCTTATTGTCATTTTTAACTTGGAGCTTCTCAAGGTATCTCTCTTCTTTTACAATTTCTTTCTCATTTCTTGCCTCAAAAAGTCTAATAAAATTAAAATTACTAATTGGCATTACCAAAATAAGCTTTGAAAGGTGTTGAACAGTTGGTGAAACTCTATTGCAAACTTGGCTTTCCCCAAAATGAAGTGCCTTAAAGTTTTTTAGGTTTTATTTTAAATTGTTGAATCTGTAAATTATTTAAATGAATGGGGTGTTAGATTGATTACACTTTCATATGAGAGATGTGAATTTCGCGCACGCAGCCTACAAAATAATATTCATTAAAAGTTTTGAGTTATGTCAGCCAATAATATTTAAAATGTACCAATAATACGTGCAAAGTTATGAAAATGAAAAAATAATCCAAATGTATAGTACAATGTAAATTAATATGTGAGTAGTGTTTGGTTAATGAACAGTTTAAAAAGAGTTTTGCCTTTTATGCATTTATTAAATAATTATCTATGCAGAAAATACTTTTAAATATTAATTAAACTGTGGATGTGTAGTAAAAAGCCGTTTATTTTTGGATAGATTTGGAATTGAACTTTTTCTCCAACATAGAAATTCTTTTAATTTAAATTACTACAAAAATCACTTTTAGAACTTATTATTTAGTTTGTCGTTTAGTAAATTTTTTATTTTTTTTTAAATTCTACTTATACAGTGACTTTTAGAAAGTATTATTTAGTTTGTAGTTTTGTATAATTTTTTAAAAAATTAGAAATGTTTGAGTATTGTTTTTCAGAATTTTGAAGATAATAATAAATTATAAATATATTCAAATAAGAATGTATTAACTTTTACAAAAATAAGACGTTAGGAATAGAAAGAAAAATCTTTTTTAAAACAATACTAATATACTGTTTAAAAATATATCACTGTTAATTTTTGGAGCTGCTTAAAATTTTTAATTTGTTTCTTTGAATTGTAATATATTATTTAAATTAATTGATAGAAATTTGAGAGATTCCCACAAGTACAATCTTCTCAAGACTAAAGTACTACTCCGTGATAGTTTTCTTTATCTGCTCACAAGAACTGGAACGAAGCTTTGATTCATAGATGCACCGCTTATTGTTAGTTCAATGTCGGAATTACTGTTACACTCAAGCAATTGCATCAAATTCTCAGATTTCTCATTTTGCTCGTTTGGGTCAAATTCAGAATGCCCGAAGGGTGTTCGACGAAATGCCCAACAAAAATGTGACTTCTTGGAACTCTATAATCACTGGGTATTTCCAAAATCACCTACCCATTGAAGGCCAGTGTATGTTTGACCAAATGCCTGAGAGAAACATAGTTTCATGGAATGGGTTAATCTCAGGTTATGTAAAGAATAGGATGGTGAAGGAAGCAAGGAAAGTGTTTGACAAAATGCCCCAACGAAATGTCATTTCTTGGACTGCTATGGTCAGAGGGTATGTTGAGGAGGGGTTTGTTGAGGAGGCGGAAGCCCTGTTTTGGCAAATGCCTGAAAAGAATGTTGTGTCATGGACTGTGATGATAGGTGGGTTGATTCAAGAAGGGAGAGTTGATGAGGCTAGAAGGCTTTATGACATGATGCCAGTAAAGGATGTAGTTGTGAGGACTAATATGATATGTGGATATTGTCAGGAAGGTAGGCTGGATGAGGCGCGCGACCTCTTTGATCGCATGCTGAAAAAGAATGTGGTGTCTTGGACGGCCATGGTATCAGGGTATGCCCAAAATGGTAAACTGGATATTGCTAGAAAACTTTTTGAAGTCATGCCTGAGAAGAATGAGATCTCATGGACTGCAATTATAATAAGCTATGTGCAATATGGTAAATTTGAAGAGGCGTGGAAGCTTTTTGAAGTGATGCCTGTTAGAACTACTCCTGCTTGTAATGCTATAATTCTTGGAATAGGACAGAATGGGGAGGTTGCTAAGGCGCGGATGGTGTTTGATCTTTTGAAGGAGAAGGATGATGCAACATGGAGTGCAATGATCAAGGTGTATGAAAGGAAAGGATATGAGTTAGAGGCGCTGGATTTGTTTCATCGAATGCAAGTAGACAGGTTTCGGCCAAATTTCCCTTCGTTGATAAGCATACTTTCAATTTGTGCTAGTCTTGCAAGCCTTAATTATGGTAGAGAGATACATGCACAGTTAATCAGAACCGAGTGTGATGATGACGTGTATGTTTCTTCTGTATTAATTACGATGTACATCAAATGTGGTGATTTCGTCAAGGCCAAATTAATATTTGACAGATTTTCTCCAAAAGATGTGGTCATGTGGAATTCTATCATAACAGGTTATGCTCAACATGGATTAGGAGATGAAGCTCTAGAAGTGTTCAGAGAAATGTGTTCTTTAGGTATCACCCCAGACGAGGTTACCTTTGTTGGAGTTTTATCTGCATGTAGCTACACTGGGAAAGTGAAAGAAGGGCAAGATATCTTTGACTCCATGAATTCAAAATATCAGATGGAGCCAGGAACTGCACATTATGCTTGCATGGTTGACATGCTTGGTCGAGCTGGTCGATTGAATGAGGCAATGGATATGATCAACAAAATGACTGTAGAAGCAGATGCAATTATTTGGGGTTCTTTAATGGGTGCATGTAGGATGCATATGAACCTAGATTTGGCAGAAGTTGCTGCAAAGAAACTTTTACAGCTTGAACCCCAAAATTCAGGGCCCTATGTCCTACTTTCCAATATTTATGCATCCAAAGGTAAGTGGGCTGATGTTGCTTCACTTAGGAAGTCAATGCAGTCTAGGGAAGTGGTCAAATCACCTGGTTGTAGTTGGCTTGAGGCAGACAAAGAAGTGCATATGTTCACTGGTGGAGAGAGCATGCCCCATCCCGAGCATGAATCAATTCTCAAAATATTAGAAAAGTTGAGTCCTATGTTAAGAGAAGCTGGTTATATTCCTGATGGAAGCTTTTCTTTGCATGACGTGGAGGAAGAAGAGAAGTTGCATAGCTTGAATTATCACAGTGAGAAACTAGCTGTGGCCTATGGACTTCTTAAATTGCCTCAAGGTATGCCCATACGAATAATGAAAAATCTTCGAGTTTGTGGTGATTGTCATTCTGCTATTAAGTTAATCGCTAAAGTCACAGGAAGAGAGATAATTCTGAGAGATGCCAACAGATTTCACCATTTTAAGGATGGGGTATGTTCTTGCAAGGATTTTTGGTGACTGCTCTGTTGCTTTGTGCATAATTCATTGAAAAGTGTCTTTGGTGCTGTGGTCAATGGTGACTTTCAATTAGCATTCAACTTTATGCATTCACATCTAATAGATTGTGGAAGAGTATCATAAAACCCACAATTGATGAGCATTTCATCTCAAATCACTGGAGATATAGTCTGTGTTTGTCGAACAAGTATAGAGGATTGTGTTGTAAACTCAAAAAAGACATTTGTGAACATAAAAGAATGCAAAGATTAAGATGGAGCTAATTTTTGTTCGAATTTTAGAGATGGAAGGGTTGAAGGTTAGAAATCTTGAGCTTAATGTCTAATCTCATGCTAAACAATGTTCAGCACCAAGCCAGGCCACTCATTATTGTAAGTATGCAACCTTCAGGACTGGAGTTCCACTTGCTGGAGCTGGTTTCCTGAACATGAACCCAGTCAGAAAATTAGCATGAACTGGGATTAGGGCTGGCAACTTAGCTTTTGAACTATGCTGAACAGACACGACTTATACCTCAACTTGTCCTTTTTTTGCTATGCATTGCAGCATCAGCCATGCTGATGAACTGAAATGGCCCTAATCTATCAAAAACAATCTTGATTCCCATCTTGGCATGCTTAAATGTGTTGGCATTATTGCAGCTACTGTTATCTTCATCAGCCGCTTGGTAGTACAGAGTCACACTGGACAAAAGTTCAAGCGAAGGTAAACTGTCCTGCCTAAGTCCACTTGAAAATGCAAATGTTGAAAACGGGGTTTGAATAAAATAAAACCCGACTTTATGGGGATGAAATTCTGAGAAGAAAGGACTGCATTCAGCATTTAGTAGGACCTACAGGCCCATAGTGTCCAGAAAGAAGTGAAGGTATGGGAATCAAAAATAGGAAATGAGCAACAAAAGTTTGCTCCTCAAATGGCACAGGAGGTACAATGAGCAGGGATGAATTCTGCCTTACGGAAGAGTGTGATAGCAATAAAATAAAGTGCATTAAACCAGTGGCTACTTCATACAGAGTTGCATTATGGAAACCAATTTTGAGAGGACTTTATAGAGAAAACTGAAGACTGGAGGAGCTTTTTCCTGAATATAGTCATCTTCACAATCTCAAGATGCTACATCGAGGTGGGTCAGGACTCCATTAAGAAAGAGAAAAAGAACAAAATGCTACGTGGGGTGGGTTGAAGCCTTTTCGGGTTTAGACCAAACCGCACCGCAACAGCCCTGCCCCATTGCCATCTCTACTACCTTATCAACTATGGTCGCATCAGTTGTTTAGTTAAGCAAATCTGGGCGATTAAAATTTAAATGGGAGATGTGCAGAGCTAGTGAAGAAGAGCCTGATACACTCAAGAGTCAAGATTATAGGCTTAACTGTTATTGCAGAGTGAGTTCTAGATCTCATCATTATTGCAGAGGACAAAGATCACTCCCAACACTCCAAGCTTCAAATTTCGCCCTTTGTTGTAGCTCCAACTTTCCCCATTTCTCATCAACCAAATCAATAAGCGTGATGGCCATACCACGTGTACGTCCAATGAAGCTTACGATTCACAGATTCAGCCTATCTCACCATGTTTAAAATCTTTTAAGGGCGTTTGTTACAAAGACTAATAATGTGTGGAGTAATCATGCTGAGATTAGTAATGTTGAGATTAATAGTATACGGATTAGTAATGCAAGGTTTATTTTTATAAAGTATTTGGTTCATTTGTTTCCCACCCCATTTTGTTTTTGGACTTTATAACAAAAACTTCTTTACAATTACACTTTTGAATTATTATTTAATTGGGTAAGGTAAATAATTGTCGGACAATATTATATTTTTTATGACCTTCTAACTAGTTATGAAAAAAATAATTTTATTGTCATGTTTGCCTTTTTTTCACTTTTTTATGATCACATAAAATAAAAACAAATACAAACATTTTCTCAGAAAATGCATTATTAATGTCCTTCCTATCGGTGAAAATATTTCTAAGGTGTTGCATCAAAATTGTGATGTTTGTAGCATGTGTGGCTTAGCGGCTGAATAATTGACCTTATATTTTTAAGTTGGCAGGCTCCCATTAGCTGGCCTAATTAAAAAAAATGTTATGAATTTTGTAATACATGTCAATATTCAAAATTTATTGAGCTATTAAGATTGAGTGTCCTTTCTTTCATGGAAAATGTGGAAAGCGAGAAATTTATTATGCTTTATTGATGGGTACATATGCATATAATGACATAAATAGTAAGACTTTATTTGATTTATATGAATATTATGATGTTGTGCGAAATTTAACAAATGTGAATTATATACCTAACAAGATTTATGATGTAATTACTTTGGCCTGAGATAGGGTTGTTGGTAAACTACTTACTAATATCTTATTTGTATGAATAAATAGACTTATGATGAGGATACAAGTTGTACATTTTTGTGAACCTTTTGGTGGAGGCAGACAATATCACTCATTTAATTTGCTGATAACTTCGGGAACTATTGATTTTTTTTGTTTTAAAAATTGATTTTTGCAAGTTTTCTTATATCTTCTAAAAATGTTCATTAAATTGGGCCTTTTCAAGTTTGAAATTCTGCTCAGAAGGAGGAAAGCTAGAATGTTTCTAAATTGTACTTGACTCTGCCAAATCTCATGTTGTGGTTATGTCAACTCTGTGATGATTCTGTAGAGGCAGGATATGAATAGTATAGTTGTGAATAGTCTTCTAAAGTACCATAGATTTTATTATTTGCCTCCTTTTTATCCTCTCCAATTGAGGTGATTCCCCACACTATAATCGGAGAATTAATTTTTCTTGAGTCATTCATGTCTACTATAAATTTTTCTTCATTTCTTTATTTTTTCTATTTATTATGGTTTGGATGTCACCTGAATGAAAAATGGAATGTTTTGACGCAAAATTTTTGCTAGAGAATCCACATCCCAAAGGTGAGCAAATGAATGTGCACATGAGTTATTAAATTCCTTCATTGCTCTTTTGGCAATGAGATTAAATTCTCATACTGAACTGAGTATCAAACTGATGAATTGAGAAAAACACTACTTTTTCCGTTCTGTATTATTTGTTATGATTTCTATTTTTTAGAGTTAAACTATAAAAATTTTGACTTACATTTTAAGATATTTTTTCATCATATTAATATGTAAAAAATTATAATTTATAGTACTTTTCATGTAGTTTTAGAATATCTAATTTTTTTAAAAAAATATCAAATTAATGTGATTTTAAATTTACTTTTGAAAATTAGTCAAATTGAACAAATATTTCCGGACGGAGGAGTAGTAACAAATGAAGACCCATTTATGATCACAGAAGTTCTTTGATTCTTGGAAACACCTTTAAGCTAGGCAGCAGCTACCATAATCTGCATACCCTAAAAAATATTTTTTCTTTTTGACTATACAAGGATCTGAAAAAACACCTTCAACTCTATCTCAAGAACCATTAAAATATGGACTTTTATCAGTTATAAAATAACAAGGAAAGCTCAATAACATCTTGGAAAATCCATGATCTAAATAGTATCATCATCCTAAAGGATCCAACATCAGTTGCTTATGGAATCAGAAGTGATTTCACCAAAACCATTACTAAATGAACAAACAACTGAATCAACCACATCGGAAAAGGGTCCACTCAAATTGACAATTTACATTCAGAAAAACTAAAACCCCTGTACATGGTAAAGTACTTGCAACCAAATGCTTAAAAAAGAAGCGGGAGATCAGACTATCAGGTCGAAATCAACCCAATTCTGTCCCAAACGCGAAGATGATGAAGAAGAATCATTGTGATCTTGTTGATATGATGATGAGTTAGGATTAGTGTGGGAATAACTTCGGTATGAATAGAGATTAGGAGGGTAACAGATGAAAGTGCAGAAGCAGAGAGCTAAACGACCAATCTGTCGAAAAGGATAACAAATAACAAGATTCAACAGTTGCTGACTGCTTACTGGTTCTGGCAAACATGCCAGAAACTGCCAAATCTCTGCTGAAACTTTTGCCACTGACACCACCAATACCCCATTGAATGTCATATTTTTTTTTTCACTTTTCTGCCAAACAGAATGTAATTGTGTGGTCTAAAAAGTTGGAGACCATATGGAATGAATGAGTCTTTTTCTTTTGTAGGCCAAAAGTGGATTTTGGGTAAGTTAAGTGTCCAAAAATGAAATTCATAAAACATTCAGATCTTGATAGCCAATAATATTCATATATTTGTAATAAATAATAGAGGTCATAATTCACTCAAAAGAGGAAACATTATTAGTAGATGCCACTTGCCATCATGATAAAACTATGGATTTATTCGGTATGCATCTCATCTAGTCTGACTCGATATAACGTTATAACCAATAATTTATGTAGAAGTGGAGTCAAAAATTTTAATTTATGAATTTTGAATTATAATTATTAGAGTTTTTTTTTTTTGCTTACTAAGTTCTTGTTATATTATCTATACATATTAAATAATTTATCTAATTTAAATATTAATTTAAGCTAAAATTATTGAATCCTTGATAATAATTGGTGGCTATGCACAAGTGAAATTATTGAATATTTTTCTGAATCCGTAATAATAATTGGTGGCTATGCACAAGTGTAAAAACATGTGGTTTTCCTATTTTGTTGGAATAGCTAACTAATTAAAATCAAACAACTCATCACAATATATAAGGTGAGGCCTAGATGAGTTGTTCAATTATGAAATTAAACGAGTCAATATATTCGACATTAAAACAAATTATTCCTTGAAGGTTAAAAAAAATTAAAATTATTAAGTCACTCTAGTTAATTTCTTTAATGGTCAATTAAATTATAAAAACGAATCAATAAAATCAGTTTTGTATTAATAAAATCACTTCCTAATTTATATCAGCTTATCTTTAGATAAGTATTATATAGACAATACAAAAAAATTCTAATTGAGATATGTTAATCAACTCGTCTTTTTGATACTTCAAAATGAATCTATAGAATTCAATAGATAACGATATTATCATATGAAACCTACTTATTTAATAGAATTTTGTACTACCTCAAATCGTCTAACTCGATTTTCCAAACAATAATTGCATTAACTATCCTCAAAATAATGTTCGTTTAACCAATAATTGACGAGCGTCTTTGGCTTTTTCAAAGACACATTTTTTAAAAGACACGTAATTTTCTTAATTAAATGGTACTAGTAGTTAATTAATCAAAATAAAGCAACTCACCACGATATAAATGTCTAGGCACTTATGGCAGCTTGTACATCATCCACACAATCAAATCAATATTTAAAATATTTTTTCCACGAACAATTGTTTAAAAAGATGAATAAACTAAGTCATTTAGTTATTAATATGGATTGTAAATTTGTAATAGGATATCTGAGATTCTTAAATCAGAGATTTTAAATTTAAGTCAAAAAAAAATTACCTTAGACTGCATCAACTCATGTTATTCGTTTTTCAAATATTGAAAACTAAAATATTAACAATAATTTACAATAAATTAATATATCAATCACTATTTTTAGGATAAACATTTGAAAGTCCAAATGCATTGATTGATTCATTATATATATTTCATCAGTTTGATTAGGTAACTATCTATATAAATTTTTTTATATTTCAGACTTTTAATAATGGCAAAGGCACACGATTTTTGTTTTCTTCATTCATACCGATTGAGAATTTAAAAACTTTACATTTTTTTTTAATTTGAAATTGAAAAAGAAGAAATTAAAGAGATTGAATTGGTCATGCATTTATAATTGGAAATCAACTTTGTTTGTCCACAGGCCATTAAATCAATTGCTTCCAGCCAAATTTTTCTAGGGAACGACTGCAATAATACAAGACAAAAAAAAGGAAAAGGAAACTTACATAAATATACTATGATTAAAAAATTATTATTTTTTTTACTTGATCATTTTTAATAAAAGTTTACAAAGAAAAATTTATTATTCACATATAATACAAATTTTAATGATGAATAATACATTTATCATTTTAATACACTTATAATACAATGTGACAATTTTTTACCAAACAAACATAATATATTCCAAAAAACAATTATAATTCATATATATTGCACACATAATTCACCTTTAATACATATTACAAATTTTACAAAATATTGCTATAAATGTTAATAAACAAAAATATCGCTAAAATCAATACTTATTTTTTAAAATGTATTAATTTATGTATTTTTTTCAAAATAAAAAGTTAAAAAATAAATTTATTTTTGAATAATGGTCCGGATAAAAATAAATGGCCCAAACTACACTAATCCCTTCCTTTAATTAAAAATTTAAAATAAAAAAAATAGTTCATTAATTTAATCTAAATACGAATAGGTCTTCATGTGAAGTCCACTAAACTTGGTGCATCTCAAATTTGTCATTAGAAGTCTTTTATTCACCTCTTATTTAAATTGCAATCAATTAATTAACCACAATTGTGGTATAATGATTAAAAGTTTTTTATCCTTTACTATCATAAGCTTCAGAGTTTGAATTTTAAATATCAAAAATGTTCTATTAAGAAGTCTCCCTTAATAAGCCTTATATAACATGATTCAAATTAAATATTGATACTAGGATTCTTGCTTCAAACATATTGCCATTTCTTTAAGATTTAGTGTTAGCATAGATTAATGTTGAGTACATAGTAGAGATTCAAGCTCTCTGTTAGTAATTGATTGCTGTGTGTTTGAATTATTCTTGTTATTTTCACCTCTATCTCATATCAATGTTGCATTCATCTTATCAATTAATTCAACTTACTCTTTTATTCTTTCACAACTTCTTGTTATTTTCACCTCTGTCTCACAGAAAACAAAAATATCTCACGACTTCTTCGTTTCAATTTAAGTATTTTACTTTTCTTTTTTATAATATTTCAAACAGAACGTCTCAACATTTTACACAATAAATTTAAAATTACAACATTTAAAATGTTGGGTACACACATCTGTAAAGTAGATTATTTGCATAAGAATGAGAAGTAAAAAAGGGCAAGTATGTAGATGTAGTTACATAAATGCAAGAGCAGTAAACGATTCAAACAAACTATAAAATGAACAAACTGGCAAAGACTTTTATTTGTACCTGCAAATGATTTGGTGGTTGAAAATTTTAAAAATTACATTTTTAATTGATGATTCAATTGATGTGAGCCTGGTTTAGACTCCAAGCACTCAAAGTGGAGATGTCAACATGTTGGGTTCCATTGTTGAAAACAAAAATATGGGCATTATCATTGATGGCCAAAGTTGGATAAGCTCTTGTTGTGATGCAAGCTTTTCCACCTCCGCCAAAGCTTTCTACAATCGAATGATCAATCTGAAAAAATATAGATCCTTTTTATTAGAATCCTCCCCAGGAGCGCTCACTTTATTTCTCTCTCGGTGATATGTATAATTAATTTGATAGTGAAACTTACCAAAGTCCTTAGTGATAATTTTTCTGTAAGAGGATCAATGTCCAAAAAGGCTCCATAATTGGTTTTATCATATTCAAGACCCACAGATGACCTGCATTTCAAAATTTTACTCTGAATTTATAAATCTACAAGTAGAAAACAAAAATTTATTGGTTATATAGAACACCACTTCTTTTTTTTCAATGTAAAACAAAAATTTAGAGTCATTTTTGTACCTTTTTTGGTCACAGCCCATTAACACAACAAACTTGTCATTCTTTTTGAAAATTCTAAAGAATATTGCTGTATATTCTTCAATATTATTTGAGGCCAAAACTAGCAACCCAAAAGGTCCAACACCAGTGTTGGCTAATGAACCACTTTGGTTAGCTATCTCTTGTGGATTCGTCCAATTTGATTCCAGCACCTCTGCCTGCTCAAGCACCGCGATTGGAATTGAGAAGGAGATTTCTACATCAGCCTGTCGTATTATGAGTGTCAAATTAGCAAGTTGTTTTGAATTTTTAGACGAATAATATCAACAAAAGAAATTGACAAGCTTTTCATAAGAAGAATTATACCTGTGCAGCAGTGACACCAGAAATCTCACGTTTTGAACCAGCTTCAAGTGTTATATTTTGTAAATCAACTTTGTTTGTCCTTAGCATTTCGATTTCTTCAACAGGCCATTGAACCAATTGCTTTCCACCTTTATCCAGCCAAATTTTCCTAGGAAACGACTGTAACAGTACAAGGATATTTAACTTTAGTTTAGACGGGAAAAATGAGAAGTTCAAAATTAAATTTGTGAATTATTACCTGAAGACCAGACCATCCTTTAATTAAATCGATTTCCTTACTTGTAGACTCATTAACCCAAGCAATGAAGATTCTCCTCTTCTTCTCACTATCAAAAAAAGATTTGGAAGCATAATACCTTCCATAATCCAATCGTAATCCTGATTCATTGTCTACCGAACCCTCATCTGGTGTATACACATCGTTGTGATGGTCATACGCTCCAACAGTATAATAATCAACAAAAGAACGAGCCACGCTATTTTTAAGCACGTGTTTTATCCCTGAAAATATCTCTGAAATGTCAAGTCCATTTTCCCCGTCAATTAAGACAGGGAAAAAATCAGGGCATTCCCACATTGTAGTTTCACTGGACGAATGCAGAGGCCGCTCTGCTTCAGTCCAACGAATAAAATCTTCACTCTTATATAAAACAGCAGTTCCTCTGTTTTCTCTTTCATTTCCTATAACAACTCTCCAAATCCCATCAGGCCCTAACCACGCGGTGGTTGGGTCTCTGAACGACTCTTTCTCATCTTCATTCGGTATCATGATTGGATTATGAGGAGATTTAACCCATTCGACAAGGTAAGGGTCGGATGGATCTTTAGGCAGAGCTAGATTTTGAAGTTGAACTTTTTGTGAATTGCCTCCGGTATAGAGTATAGCTGGTGTG
The DNA here is from genome assembly GCA_027705065.1 of Solanum peruvianum. Taxonomy (NCBI): domain Eukaryota; kingdom Viridiplantae; phylum Streptophyta; class Magnoliopsida; order Solanales; family Solanaceae; genus Solanum; species Solanum peruvianum. The sequence continues at coordinate 42,038,182 of JAKWJD010001760.1, read as the reverse complement.
CCATCTTGGAGGATCGTCGCAGAACCTGTGAAGAAATGTAATTTTATTTATACTTTGATATAATGATATCGATCTATCTCCTGAATAATTAACGAACTATTTTCACAAAATCGTAACAACCTGACCAACAACCGTTGATATCATATGTATCTGAAGGCAAAAGAGCGGGAGGATGAATAGTCCAGTTGACAAGATCAGTTGAAGTAGAATGACCCCATGATATGTTTCCCCATTCTGCACTTTCAGGATTGTACTGGTAAAATAAATGGTAAATTCCCTTGTAGATCATTGGTCCTGAAAATATAATGAAGTTTGTGAAAGTGACAAAGGTATTTTTTCAACAAACACAACATTATTGGAGAATAAAATAGGCAAAACAACTTTTAACAACTTGCTACTACTATTACTTGACATTATATTGCTATATAAAAGGTAGATCAAAATGTAACAAAATTGTAAGTTCTCTAAACAGAAAATTGATGATTAGACTGGAAAACTTACCATTAGGATCTGCGAATTTAACGACATGCCATGTATTCCCAGTTCATCAGCATTACAAGTCAATCACACAATTCATCGGAACATAAATCAATTAAAAAGAAAAAATGAATTAACTTCGACTAGATTACACAAAATTAATCATATTTCTGAAGAAGAATGAGTGTGTTAAGAAAGTACCATTTATCCAATTCTTGGGAGGTTGGAAATGATAAGCAGTTCTGTAAGGTTGAGCCATGAGGAGAGCTTTACTTTCTTTTTCTTTTGTTCTGTATATGATATATTGTATACAACTGAAGAGGTGTATATATAACTTCCCATCATACTCTCTCTTGTACAGGTCAAAATATTTTATTTACAAGTCAGTCATATTATATTACAATTAATCCAAAATAATACATTCTAATTAATTCCATATAATATGATCCAAACCAAACCAAGACGGCTAAGTCTTCCCTTTATCTTGTACAAGTCTAAATATTATATTCACCGGTCATAATAATATATTCAGACTTCCATTTATCGTGTACAAGTCAAAATATTATATTCACGGGGCAAAATATTATACTCCAACTTGTTTGTATATATTCAACGAGTAGAAATCATTCATATCCCTAACTATTCTTTAAAAAATACAATTTATTCACATATTATATGAGATAAAAATGTTAATTTCATAACACAAGATTTTGATTCTTCATTTATTTAACAAGTATATGTAGTAAATTGTTAAGAGGGGTGAAAATTATTAAACTTACGATGGTTTTGTTCACTTTAACGTAGTTATTTGACCTTTTTAAATTTGTTACGTTACGGACACATCATATCAATGTATTAAACCTTGGTTCCAAGTTTCATGTAACATCATTGCTTGACTTCGAATGCAACCCCATCTCTGCTTGAAAAGGGATACTTCAACACAATCTACTAGAATTTTATTTGTTTGAGATTCAAGATACTCGATCACTGCAAGGAAATGTTTACTTTCAACACAATTTTACTAGAAACTATTGTTTTAAGTTCAAGAGACTCGTTCAGCAAGATAATGGATACTTCAAATACAAAACTAGTTGTTCAAAATTGTTAACAGCTGAATGTTTCAAGATAAAAGGGCTAAAACCAGATAATGCAAAAAATTAAGCAAGCGACAGACTCTCAAAAAGGTCAAGCAGATCAACGGTAACGGCGGAGAGACAGAGTCTGGTTCCTTTTCCAGGTTGCCCTTCTTGAGGGGCGAGCCTTGTGGTGGAGATGTCCTCTTCCTCGGAGTCCTCTGTATTTCTTACCAGCTGAAGTGAGACCACGCAATTCTCTGTGCTTATGCACTGGGTTGCAGATCCAGTTGATCCTTGGATCATTGCGGATAGCAGCATGGGCCTGGTCAACCAATATTACCTCAAAGTACTTGTAGGTAGAATCCTGCATTGAATGAGGTTAAGGTTAATGTATTACCATTATTAAGCATGTGTAAACAAAGTCCGCGACAAGAAAAAATCGCAAGTTTCTGTCAGCAAAACAGAACCATTTGTGAAGTGGTGTTCGCATACTCAGAAAAGAAATTCAACCAACCTGCAAGCCATATTATTAGGAGTATAATTCTTGAAGCACAGACTTCTACATTTGTGGAGCTAATAAGATAAATCATAATATAGCGCTTGCAAGGTGGTCGAATTTGTTCATTATAAAAAAAAACACGTTTCTTTGTCTCAATTACAAATGCAGTTAACTTTGCACTCTAGCATGTGAGCACATAAAAATGCACTACGAAGTACGAGAAATAGGTAAAAAGGTTAAAACAGATACCTCATTAATCCAGTAGGAGTTCAGGACTCTAAGACCACCCAACTTCCTTCCAGCACGCTCCTCAGCAACAGATCGCTTGCTGCGCTGAAACTTCAATTGTGTGACTCCCTGGTTGGTGGGCTTACCATACACAATACCCTTTGAAACAGGCCTCTTCCTTCCACCACGTTTCACACGAACACGATAGACCACATAGCCCTGCAAAAATAATGATCTTAATAAAAATCCTGATGTAGTCCATACTATGGGAAAAGGCAGCATTTTACATTTAACATGATAAAGAAAATATTTCTTCATTAATACTGTTCCTCAAAAGGGTACAAGAAATAGAGAAGTATGTATATGCATTTCTATCATTTGCAACTCGAAACTGTACAGAAATAAACCAACAACGAACAAAAGGTCATACAGCCTTCACAAGCAGCTCAGCAATCACAGACATATGTCACCAACATAACCCAGAAATAGTATCAGACCCAACAGTGAGACAAATATCAGAAGACAAAACCCAATAGGCAACTAATGTACACAAAAAAATATAAAACAAAAGAGCATGAATCAAACTTAATTTCCACTAGACATCCAAACTCACTACTCATTTACTGAACAAATCTTGCAAAAAAAGATAAAATGTCTGTAATCACATCATTAAGTAGATATGGAGTATATTACTAGATACAACAGAAATATACCTGCTTGGCCTTGTATCCCAAGCGGCGTGCCTTGTCAGGACGTGTAGGCCTGGTGACACGGACGATAGAAGGGAGTTGACGGTACTCCCAGCACCTCACCCTTTGCAAGAACCTCATAACATCTGACTGCTTCTTCCTCCATAGCTCCGACACATAAGTGTAAGCACCTGCATTTCCACCAAACGTCAAACACAAGCCACTATTCCAGCAACACCGTTATCCATAAATACCACTTCAAGTCTCATTTTTACTTTACCCTATCCAGCTTTTAGGGTAAAATAGCCACATTTTCATCTCATGCGTGCATTTGGGATAAAATTACCATTTAATCTTAATCAGAGGGCAACTATGTAGCGGAAACTGCATCATATTCCGTAAAATCGAACTCTATAATTGAAACACCACGCATAGCCTATTAGCACAAGATATCATTTTCTTACGAAGAGTTATCAATCACCCTATACATAAACAACCACATCCAAAGCTAGTTCTCCCACATAGCCAGATTATAGCAGACATTGTGTATATATGTATCTGATTCAATTACTAGATCTGTGTTTGTTCAGTGTAACAAATTCTAATGAAAATTTAGTAATTTAACAGAATCATTACAACAAAATGTCCTATTATCTAACCTAAAGAGATGATTAGAAGTACGAACCTGTTCCTAATCACAAAACGACCTTACACAAAACCTATAGATTGTTCATTTTCAACTAAATTTTCAACATGAATGAACATAGCAAAGTGTATAATACAGAGAGAGATTTGATAGACGAACGTACCCATTGCGTCTGCTGTTCTTCTACCTCTGTGGTGTTCGGCGTCTCTAGGGTTTTGAGTGACACATTATAAAAGGAGTGTCGTTACCCTCCGGAATTGCCTTTTTGGCCCATAGGCCCATTGATGATAATCAGATTTAACTAGCAATTCTACTAGGATGGTTTGCACAAATAACCCCTTTTTAGCTTACTATTCAAATTTTATTTATCTCTAATTTTAAAAATTATTCAAATATAATTTTTGAAATTGATTCTCCTTTACATCTTGATTATTATTTATATATAGTTCAAAATTGAGGGAAGGATAAAAAATACTATAATGTATTATATGGTGTATTTCTAAATGAGCTCCTCGACATGTTTACAAGTTTGTGACAAATATTAGCCTTTTAGGTGTTTGAATAACTATCATGTTTCTAAGTAATGTTAGACTAAATGATGTGAACAAATTAGTTATTTTAATTAGAGATTCAAAAAATTATTATTATTTTGACTATAATGAACTTACATAAGATAGTTGATTTTTAAAGTGTATTTGTTTGCACCCTAATTTAAGTTAGGGATCCCTTTAAGATATGGAGTTAAATATTAAAATTTATTTGAATCTAAAATTGATATATATTAGAGCCTAGCTACTATGAAAGATCAAAATTTGAATGATATATAGTTCAAATTGAAATCTTTGATTGCAAAAATTAGGTTATGACGTAGCCTAAATTATGAAATTCTTACGTTTTTATTCAAACTTAGCAGGTTTTAAACTTAACGTTCGGCTATAAAATTGATGCACAACAAAACTTTAACGTAAAAAAATAATTCCATTCAACTTTTAATCTAGTTATCACAAAATTATTTAACTTTAAATAATTGTTTTTTATAAATCAAACATGTTTCACTACACCATCACAAGTGACTATCAAATGGTTTGAGATCATATGTTATTGGACCAAGTTAATCCATGAATGATAAATTGAATTCCTATTAGATAGCTGTAATATAAAGGTAGAGTTTCCACCTTGATGGGTGAAGACATTTTTTAGGTCTTTTTAAGCCCTAGTTTATTTTACTTATGCATAAATGATTTGTGTTAGATGGATCGGTTTTGATCTATAATTAAATTTATTTTTCATAATTTATTTTGAACAAATTGTTTATTTGTTCGGATGATTATTTCTTGAAAAGTCATTTTTTCGATTCTACTAAATACAAAGCATACTTAGAAGTAACAGATTTAATTGTATATATATTTTAGGCTTTATTGTATCTTTGATAGAACTACATTTAATAACCCTCAGATGGTTTATTGTCCTTTAAAGAATATACATACAATAACTATTGCAAGATAATAATCTTTTACTTAAGTAATTTTTTATGATATGTAATAATTTTTTTAAAAAGAAAAAGATGAAAAATGTTAATTGCAAATAAAGGCCATATAAAGGTGCCACATCACCTCCTCTATTGTCCTCATTTATATATATATATTGATTGATTGATTCCTAACCTCTCATAAGAGTTTTCTTTTTATATTGTGTATTTAACGGAGTTATTTATTCACTATCTATTTCAAAATAATTCAAATGTAAAATAGTTTATTCATAACCAAACGACCTGCAGTTCCTTTGGGCTGTACTGTGGACGCTTTAGTAGTAAAATAAAATGAAGTGTTTAATTTGGTCTCGGCCTTAAACGAAACACAACAAAGCCACCACAGATCTCTTGGCCGAGAAATAACAGAAAAAATCCCCTTTACAAACAGTAGTAGCAGAATTAGGAGGGGGAAAAAGTCTGCGTGTTCGATAGGGAAAAAGGAGCTCTCCACCTTCTCCTCGGTCTCTCCGTCGCATTATCTATTTATCAAATTTGTCTTTTTCATATTTCTTTTTACCTGTACAAGTTGATTGGAGGTGGAATTTTGGGTGGTTTTCTTCACCGATCTCTTCTCCAAGAAATGTCGGCTATTTCGAATTTCACGGCGTGCCGGCGTTTCCAAAATGGAGCTGCATTAACAAAAGACTCACCTGGGGTTGGTTTGATTACTAACAAGTTTCTGTCGACCAAGATTTCTACGCCTTTCCAGAAGGTAAGTAATTTGTTTTCCTGGTTTTCACCAAGTTTGGACTAATGGGTAACCGGTATTTTACTGGAACCATTACTCCTTCGTTATAAACGATGTTAACATTAAAAAAGTTCCAATTTTTATGCTTTTTTGGTATCTTGCTTACGTGTTTTAGCTTTTATTAATGAACTGTGTCCCAATTCTAAACTAGTTGAGGTATATATAAGCTAGTTGGTGTCTTTCTTTCCTTTTGTAGCATTATTAATGAACAATGTTGCAATTCTAAACTAGTTGAAGTCTATATATGTCTGCTCTATTGGGGCCTGTGGAAGATCATTCATAGTAGTTTGATTATATGTAGGCTGTCTGTTTATGTTTTTCCATAGGAATGCAAATGCTATGTGAATACCATGGACTTTTCCTGGTTTTAGTGTGATACCTTAGAATTTGGCGGCACGTTTCTTGATTAAGCTGCTGGTCCATTTCAGAGTTATTTTACTATTTGTGCTATTCTGTGTTTTGTATGATGTTTTTAGAAGTGACTGGAATAGTCTCAGACTGTCAAATAATGACATGTTTATTCTATTTCTCGAGCACATGTGTGAATTCGGTGACTCCGGTTTCTTGCTCATATTCACTCTAGTCGTGCTTTTCTTCTTCATAGCATAGAAGCTTTAAATGGAAAGTTCTTTTACTTCCATATTAATGACTGAGGTCATTAAGTTCGATTGTTTCTATGCTCTAGTGATAATTTTCTCGTCTTGTTTTTAGTTTTTTTGTTACTCCCTCCATTTCAAACTAAGTGGTGTTTTTACCTTTTCATTTGTTTCAAAATAAGTAAAAATACATCTTACTTTCTAGTAATGAGTAGTTTCCTTAAGGGGCGTTCCCAAGCTAAAAACACCACTTATTTTGAAATGGAGGGAGTAATAATTTAGAATTTTACGCGGTGATTTAAATTTTATAAGTGATCCGATTTAAAATAATGAATGGCTTTGCATATTCTAAGGGCTGTTGTGGTTCACTTTGCTCTGCTCAGGTGTCTCTTGTTTATTCAAAAAGGACGTTTAAAGGTTCAAATATAAGAATGACAATGGTAGATGAGAAACTTTCGAGCAGGAAGGTTGTTGTGCCATCTGAAGTGCTGGTAGTGGATCTGTGCTATATCTCTTATTATTAAGTACTTATTTTGGAAAATTTGGAGTTGACTTCTCTTATACTTTTGGTAAAATTGTTGGTTCATTAATTTGTGACACTTACATCAGCACTTCTTCCTATCTCTAGAAGGATCGTACACTAACATTTGATTCCATAATGGTGCTAAATTTAGTTAATGTCATCAAACTTTTTTCTATTTGAATACAACTTTTGAAAATGTTAGTTGACATGATAAAAGAACCTTCACAAGGTACTTGAATATTAGAGAAAGTTTATCTTGGAAACTGAAGAAAGGAAGAGATAGGAAGGAAACAGAGTGAATTTTCTCTTCTCTTGTTTGGTTGGTAGAAAGATTTGAGGATCATGGAGTATGGAAAGATCTTTTCCAAATTGGTGGCACGAAGCTATGTTCTCTGTTTCTTCCTAACAATAGAAAGGAAGTGACAGCTTTTTCTCTAAATTTTCTATCGTATTTTCTCTTCCCTTTCTCTGTTCCAAGCAAACAGTTAAGAAGTGATATTATTTTTTACTTTCAATCTACACTCTTGTTTTTCAGATGAAACAAAAATGATTACACTGTTTTAAGTTTTAATACTTCTATACAAAAGTTATTTACGTTAGTTCAATGGATATCTAAAATCTAGAGGAAGGTAAATTATCAAAAAGTTTAAAAGTAAAAGTTAAGGAAAATATATATCTGTTTTCACTTTCAAAAAAAAAGGGAGGTATATCTGTTTTCTTTCAAACTACGTAGTATTAAAGTAGTAATTGTTATTCGCTATAAATGTAGCTATTGAAGAGTGTGACTACCAAAGTTGTTTGATGTGCAACTGAATCAATCTACTACTGATGAGATAATTTTTCTATGCAGGCATATGAGCTCGTTCAAGGAGCAAAAGTAAGTCTCTTTTTTGAGTTGAAATGTAACTAATTTATGTTTGCTATGCTTTTTCTTTTTCCTTTCCCTCCTCTTTATTTTTGTTCACATTTGTATTTATTTTGAAGTATGCATGTGGGATATATCTGTTCGGAAAGTATTTTACAGCTGAACAGTAACCTAAGTGTTTGAGTTGGGATGAAGTGTATAGATGGTGATATTCTGACTGTTCTGGGCCACGTCAAATTATAGTAGAAAAATCTGAAAAGTATTGCTTTAATCTAGTGGATACGAAGTGCAGTCTAGTCCTAGACCTATTTTTCTTTTAGATTTTTCTTTTGTTTTTCCTTTTCTTTTTCTTGTCCAATACGGACCATACAGTGAATCAGATCTCCGGTCAGGAAAAGAAGCATATCTTTTCATGAAAAACTCTTGTTCGAGTGCTGCTACCTCTGGTTGGTGGAATATATATATAAAATTAGACACTTAGCTATTGCGTGTCATACGCTTTTTGGTTACTGCTTTGTTAGTGAAAGGACACCTTAAATGGGTATTGTTTCGTGTCACAATATAACTGTTTGAGTTCATTTAGGACAATAAGTAAAAATACATCTTACTTTCTAGTAATGAGTAGTAATAAGTAAAAATACATCTTACTTTCTAGTAATGAGTAGTTTCAAAATAAGTAAAATACATCTTACTGTTTCTAGTATGATTTTAGAAGCACTGACTCTCATATGGGACAATAAGGCTCTTTTTTTTCCATCTGTAATACTCGGGCACATCTTATTCCATGATGTTAGTTATAGATTGTCTCCTAGGGGTAGTTAAGAGGTTTCCTAGATCCATTCTTATCTCTAATATGCGAGTTATTGCATAGGAGCGGGGTTTTTACCCTGTGTGCACCCAAAGTAGCGGCTGCGGGTTTCCCTTGTCATAAGAATAATTAAAAAAACTCTCATCTCTACGCGGACTCCCATGTCAGATTAATGCTAAGATACTTGTACAAAGAGTGGACTAATTTGAGTGTGTCAGCAACAACAAAGGCAATAACTAAGGTTTTATCTCAACTGGTATCACCTGTATGGATTTTTTTTTAATTGTCTTCTCCTCTTAGCGAAGTTCGCATTGATATGCATATTTCAAATTTTAAAGTTTTTGGTGACGGGTACACATAGGAAAATGGGTTACTTTTATCATTTTGGTTGTGTTGTTTTCATTGTTGTTGTCATTGTAGCTCTTATTATGCTGCCATTGTCATTATTGTTTATTATTCCTAAAGTTGTTAATTCATCCCTGTCAAGCAATTTTCAAGTATAAACTTGAAATAAAAGAAGCCCCAAGGGCCTTTGTTCTAAGGCAAAGGTTGTACAACAAGGGATGTGTGATAGGTAATAGCATAAAATTGAATCCTGTCCAGTGAACTAAGTATGGTGTTTAAGTAGATAGGATCCCATTATCCATTGGGTAATGTAGATGATAATATCAGAGTTAAGAAAATAAATTTATAAATGAACATACCAAATAGTTCAATGAATAACATATATTCCCCTGAGACGTGAAAATGGACCTCTCATTCAATTTTTAATCATCCTCCTCTTCTTTCTTGTTATAACTTTGGGGAGACATCCCCTTTTTGCTGGATATCATCATAATTATCAAATTTATGACTTCACAAAAATGTTTTCGTAGTCTTAAGGAACTAAGATTCATTATTCCAACAGATAAAGTTGTTCAAGTCTCTAGCTTTTTGCCATTTTCATAAGTCAATCATTTTTCAGTCTACAATCTATTTACTTCACTTATTCATTAATATGCTAAATAAACTAGTAGAATTGGTATTTTCTCTAGCCCATTAAACGTTTTTTCTGCTGTTTAACACGTATATGCCATTGATAATGGCAACTTGGATGTATAGGTAAAATGGAGTTATATTATGGAGGGATCGTTGCCTGAACCACCGACTGCTGTTCTCTTGCATGGTATTCTTGGCAGCAGGAAAAACTGGGGTAATGACTCATTTAAAGATTTGTAACATTTCGGCACAACACACAAATGTCTTGTGTATTCACTGAATTCTTATGATTCTTTTGAAGTGCCTTGTTTCTCAAATTTCTTATCCTTGTTTTTTCGAGCATATATTAACATTGCACATGCAGCGCTCGGTCAAGTCTTCTTATGTAACTAGCAGTTGAAATTTTGCTTGAAACGAGAACAGTTCCAACACCAGAATGTCTAAATGAAATTGTTATCGTTTCCAAAACAGTGAGGAGTTGTAGAAACTGGAAATCTAATTCATGTACCATCTAATTCCCTCAATTTTCCAAATGGCACGGAATAATTCTTTCCTTACCCATTGCGTACCTCTTTATGAAATTAATAACCCATTCCATATTTCCATCTGCACAGAGTAATGTTCTATGTCCTTAGATTTCCATCTGCACTGAGTAATGTTCTATGTCCTTAGTTTTCTATCTTGATGCTCTAAATTGCACAATTGTTACACCTAGTAGCAGCTGATGCTGGTTGAGTTCAATTTGTTTAGTTTTATTGGTGATTACTGATTAGGACCGTCTTAGCTATACTTCAGACACTCTTTTCTTGGATAGGAAGAACTTGCTTTCGTTTAGCAGAAAAGTTAAGGGAGTGTTGTGACAGAGATACTGGAAAGGAGATTCCATATTTTTTTTCTTTTCACCCGACCATGAACCAAGTTTCATGATGCATCATGCTTATTGCTCTCTGTGAATTCTCCTTTTATCTTCAAGTACAATGGGTTTACTCAAATTCTGTTTCCCCCTTTTTGTTTTGATATCTAACTGTGTTGCAAGTTCTTCTGCAATGTACTTCAGAATCCTGATAAAGAACCTGTAGTTTGAGCCTTGAGGAAGTTCATATTACAATAAAATGTAAAACTATTTGCTTAAGGAAAAGACTGATTTAGAAGTGTCTCTATTGCTGGAGTGCAAGGGAAATTTTACATCTTGTGGCATAGAGGTTCTTATTTCCATAGAGAATTACTAGTTAATTGCGGACTTACTATTGCTTTAGATAGTTTTCTTTTGATTTCTGTTTTTTTATTTTTCTTATTCCTCCAACCTGCTCAAACAATTTCTTCCTTCTTCAAGTTTCTTCTCGTCAACCTGTTTTCATGACAATCTCAAATTTTCAGGAAGCTTTGCTAGGAGATTGGCCCAAGAATTTCCGAAATGGCAGGTAGTAGAGATAAGCACTAATTCTTATCCCTTCTTGTATACGCAATATCTTAAAGAGTTCTACATTATGTTTAACTTGTCTCAATTGGACAAGGAGTGTGTTTTGTTGCATGTTGTTTACTGTTGGTTAATTCAACCCCCTTTTCTTCTATATTTTATCTGTGAAGAATGAAGAGAAAGGAAGATTTGATCTGGCATTACTACCCTTGAGAGATAGTCTTTTCTTATATTCGTAAAGCTTGGACACATTGAAAAGCCCAAGAAGATTCTTTTCACATGACCATAGATTAGGCAATTCCCAGGCTGCTCAATTAGTGGTCACTGAAAGGGAAGGAGGTCTCAGGTTCAAATCCCAATAAAGGCAAAAAACACTTGGTGGTTTGTTTCCATCAGTCTAAACCATGGTTGACAGGGTTACCCGTACCTGCGCTAGTAGAGATAGCAGGTACCCAGTGAATAGTTGAGGTGAGTGCACGCTGGCCCGTACACAACCGTCATTAGAAAAAAACATAATCATAGATTATATAAAACAACACCTGAGTGTTTTTGTTTAACTTTTGGATAAGTGACATCCTCTTGTCTGTTCTTCAATTCTTTCCTGTATACTGTATTGAGCTGCTTACATTTTATCACTAAAATGATACGTCCTAAAAGTTTTCTTTTTGGTTGTTGGAAGACAAATATAGGAACAAATTCAATTCCAAACTTCATTGAAGTCATTAATTAACATCCTATAGAAACTCTTTTGGGAACAATAAGTTTGGAGCATAATGATGTTGGGGCAACTTTTGTTGTAGGGCTGCTGTATTATATGTGGCTACGCATCAAGCCCTTGCCTGAAAACAGTGCTCTATTTTTATCGATTTATTTGATCAAAAAGGTAATATTAAAACATATAGTGAAGCTTTAGAAATTAAAACAAAAACATATGAAGCTCCCAATTTTTGGGGTTCTGATGTGCTTTATCACCCTCCTGAGAGAGGCAACTAGAAACAGATTGTGATGTATTGAACTGTTCTGTGTGAGCTTGTTTGAGTTTTCCTGAATATTTTTCATTAACTCTTGGAAGATACTATTATTGCGGTCTCATATTCTTGAACCAATATTTTCTCCTCTTTGTGGGGATGTCATCTTGAATTCATTTGCTTTTGATGCCTTTCGTTAGTTGTTGTCCTCAAAACTCACGTTCTTCTTCAACTGATTGTTGATATCTTATGATTGACTTGTTTTGCTATGATATTTGGGTGATATTGTTGCGGACAGTCTTACAGTAGATTTACTTTTCTGTAGTTTCTCCTGGTGGACTTGCGGTGCCATGGTGATTCAGCATCCCTCAAGAAGAGAGGCACACATACAGTTGCATCAGCTGCTCTTGATGTCCTAAAGCTGGTATAGTTTCTTGACCATGACCTGTTGCCTTCTGCAAGTACTGTATTTTCTTGAGTGCCATTTATATGGCATCCGTATCACTAAGCTTTTTGTGGGGCAGGCATGGAAAATTTTGACAGACATTATCAGTCAGTCCTCGACTGTTCTTCTATTTGATTCGTTGAAGTTTAGAAGAGCATGACCAGTTGCATTATTCTCAAATGTATATTTTTCTTTTAATATTGATAAACATATTATCTTTCTGCAAGTAGATATGGGTCTTGCATGCACACTTGTGGATGTTTACATGTTTCATGTGGAAACATTAGCTATGGTCATGTCATCCTAGAAGCCCCATGATTGATGTTGTTCCTTCCGTTATTGTTGAACTTTTTTGCCCTCATAGTTGACTTGCAATTCTAATTCTTTCAGTTATATATCCATTTCCTACTTCATCCCTTTTTTTGTGGGATCAGTTCTCTACTTTGTCAAGTAGACAACATTCATTATTATTGGGTTCTCCCATTACATTCCCAACTGCTTTCAAATTTTCATAGAGGGGACTAGCTTCATCTTCAAACCCATGAAAGTGAAGCTTTCTTCATCCATCTAAAGGCATCACATCTACTGGTGGTTTTACAATGACTTGCATGGCTTTTCGTCGTCACAACAATGGGTAATGAAGTGTCAACCTTAGTGTTGACTGAATGAATCTTTGTTGATCATCGAATGATGTTCTGATTCCCATGAATTTTCACTACATCCGTTGTTTGGACTGAATCACAAGATTTTTGAGTGTTAGTAATCTCTGTGCTCCCCTTGGCTTGATTGGTCAAGGCAGTTGACCTGTGCAACCTAGGTGAGAGGCCAAGATATGTGCATCATGTGATTTTTCCACATCAGCTAGGTGCCACCTTCTCTTTTTGATAAGGTAAATAATTTTATCAATATTGGGAAATCCCTGCATACAAGAAGTAGAGAAACCTACACTAAAATATGATTCTCTACAAAGTCACCCACTCATCTTAACAAACAAGAACCTATTTGTGCAACAAAAGAAACTAGAGACAAGAAGCTACTCTTCACATGTACAAAATCACCCCAACCCCTTTGAAAGCTCTCCTATCCCTCTCCCTCCGCACAACCCATATACGTCTCTGATAAGTGTCCTGGCCAACTATCTTTTGGCCCATTTGTAAATTTGCTATAAGATGCTGCATTTTATGCAGGATTTTTTTTGACGTGACAAGGCTAGTTTAATTTGGATCAAATATGGGTCCCGCAGACCTGTCCAAGATGTCCACTCTATGTACTCGACACATGTGTCCTTCCCTCTGTGTTTGTGTTACATTGTCGGTGGCTCACATTGTTCTCTTATGATTCTCTTGTTTTTCTGATTTTGTGTTGGGTCAAATTGTTCCCCATTTTGCCTCTTCACTTCTTGTCTGAGATGTTAACACTATTACGGTAACACATTGCTTGGGCTCAATCGTTATTTCTTCTGTCTAGCTTGGCCAGCTCAGACTGACTCCCCGAGTTGTAGTTGGTCACAGCTTTGGAGGAAAAGGTAACTTTTAGCTTATTACAGTGAAAAGCTACTTGGTGAATTCAATTGATACTTTGTTGTTCAGACATTGATCTTCTTTATTACTATGCAGTTGCATTGAGCATGGTTGAGCAGGTTCCAAAGCCCCTTGCACGGCCTGTTAGAGTAAGTATTCTGTATGAAGACTGTAAAAGCATGCTTGCAGTAATATCAAACACAGTTTGGATATAGATAGGAACTTGTGAGTGGTTAAAGCAATGTTAAGAACTCAGTTAAGGCAGTATATACCATTTGCTTCACAATTCTCTCATTTTGAATGGGTGATATCGGTAATTGGTCTTTACGCATAAGTAACCCGTAATAAAATTCTACAAGCATACTCGAGGTAATATCAAACACTGTTTCAATATAGCTTAAACTTGTGAGTGGTTAAAAATTAAATTTTATGTTGAAAGCTCAGTTAAGGCTATATACCATTTGCCTTCCAGTTTTCTCGTTTACATATGATGATTTTGGTAATTGGCTTTCAGGGATGATAATTTTCTTTTCTATTGCACTTTCTTTGGTCTTGCAATCTATTTTGCCATCATGTGTTTTTTTTTCCTTTCCACTCCAAATTCTTAGAAGTAATTCAAACTAATTGGGTCATAGGTCTGGGTTCTAGATGCCACTCCAGGAGAGGTTCGAGCTGGTGCAGATGGAGATGATCATCCAGCTGAATTGATATCATTTCTGAGTAAATTACCAAAAGAGGTAAGTCCTTCTGGTGATTTCACTTTGTATAAAAATGTCTCCATGTATGTTGCTTTACATGAACCTTAACAAACTTTATTCTCTCTACTTGTCAACTCTCCATGATATCTTTAGTGTGTCAATATAGATACGTGTTCATTTTAGGACTTTTGAGAAGAAATTGGGATGGGAGGTACATTGGGCCTCTTAGTATGTTCATTCTCTGATGTGTATAGTTTAAAAGAGCAAAATAGGATTGCATTCTGGAGATAGAAAATTTCTTGTTAAGTGTGTCGTGTTTTTTTTTTGTACATCACTTGTATAATTATTTGATCAAAATTGTGGATGGCTGCTCCTACATATAGAGTTGAGATTTGCTTAGTTATTGTAAACATAGCTATCTCCCTCTTTGATAATAAATGTTTCACCTGTCCAACAAGAATTCGCGAGAACTACTTTAGGTTTAAGGTATGATTGATATTTAATGTAATATGCTTACAATGACAAAGTAGTTTTTGGTGGGAAAAGCGTGTCCATTAGTTTGGAAGTAGAAGCTGAATGTGTCGGAGCAATGGAGAACAAGCCTTTCTCCTTCATATTTTACCTTGCTTTTGACTAATTCTTCTGTTCTTGCATGTTGATATTGTTTGACACTACTCTTGGTTTATAACTTGAAATAGCTTACAGTGTTGTGTTGAAACTTTATTAGCCTAGGCTATACAATTCACTCACTCAACTGTTGGTTCTCCTTCTCATCTCTCTCTCGTTCTGTCTTTGTTTTTTTACTGATATATTCACATAATCTGTATTGACATCAATTCTTTTTATGAATAATATTTTTCAAGGAAGGTCTCTTCAAAACGAGATATTGTGGATGCTCTTATACAAGAAGGTTTTTCCAGGGATGTAGCACAGGTATCCCCTGGCGTCACATATTTTTCTTTCTAGGAATTCTGAAAGGTTAAACACTTAAACTTCAACTTTGCAAAACTTAAATTGCTGTATAAGCGAAGACATTTTTCTGCATCTAGTGAGGCACTGAGCTTGATATTGAGTAACTGAGGAATGAGATCTCTGAAGTTCGTTAGAAACATTATCAATGTACTTCTTTAAGTTGTTGTAATTTGTTCCACTCTTCTCAGTGCATGGAGAGTGAGCCAGTATATATCTCTTGACTACTGTGAAAGAAAAAGAGAATGATGATTTAGTAGGCCTACCAAGGATAAGTTGTCCAAAACAAAAACGGAAAAGAACCGTACCACAATAGTGACACTTCCCAGTCTCTCTTAGCATCTTGTAATGGACCTATAGCCTTAGTATGAAAGGCAGGAGAATACCCTATCTCGAATGCCTCTGACATGTCTACCTGGGTCCTGGAAAGATATATGTGATATGCCCACCGGAAACAATTGCCAACTTTGGGGAGAAACTTCTAATTTTACAATATCTTAAGCCCCTTAGTCAACTCTAACCAATATAAGTCCTTTATAGTAGCAATCAATCTCTTCCACCTTTTCTTTCTAAAGGGAGCTTATAGAAAAACATTGGGAGTCTTGTTTTTCCATATGATTTATTGGAAATGATGTTCTTGAATTTTGTTGGTTAGAATAGGAGACGATGTTTCATCTCCACCATTCAAATTTAAACCGTCTTTACTAGAAGCTGGATTCAGAAGTTAGAGCACACGGGTTCAGAATTCTTGTGCACCTATTATTCCTCTAATGCAGCTACTTTGATTCTTTTTTTAATAATACACATAGGGGTCGTTTGGTATGCTGAACAAGCATAGATAGTAAAAGAATAAAAATTAATACTGCCTTATCCCTTGTTTGGTTACTAATCCTAAGATAAGTTATACCATAATTAGTAATTATACCGAGATAAGTTAGCCGGTGGGCGGAATAATAGTACCGGAAATAGTTATCCCTCGATAAAACAATGAAAATGACAAAAATACTCCTGAGGTCCCTCCAACCCTTTTTCTGCAAAATAACGTGGTGGGTATTTTTGTAAACAAACAATTTTTCTTATAAAGTATGCAATGTATGTTATTTTTAATACAACAAACTAAACAGTCAATAAGAAATAGTACCAAGATAATTAATCACATCATCACTAATCCCAACATAACTTGTCTACGAACCAAATGACCCATAGTCTCTATTCCTTTTCACTTATCATATAAGGCCAGAGCTAGGCATAGCGGATTTCACCAAACTTATTGTGTCTACACTAGATATGCCTGTCTTCACTGCTCAAAGTGGATGACCTCATCACGCAAGCATTTAACACTATTTAGTTGGTGCAAGAAAAGGTTTGAATAGAATAGGGGAATTCAGTCGAGGGAAATGCATTTAACACTAGTGCACAGTCCGAAACTTAGTGGATGCCTGACCCTCTATCCTGTCTCCACTTAAATATCAAACTTTTGTCCGTGGCCGCGTTCAAAATTGCAAAGCAAGTAGCATGTAATTGTTTGTAAAATAGATTTAGTAAAGGAGTATATCATGCAGTATGTCTGACTAAAAGTTCATCTATAAAGGCCATCATTCCATCAAACATTGTTCATTACCATATTTCTAACTGTTGATTTGCTTGCACATGAGACACGAGTTGGCCCAGTTCTCATTTTTTTCCCAACTGATGTCTGACAGTTACCTTTGTAAATTTTGCAGTGGGTGGTAACTAACCTTCGTCAAACCAACACTGCTGGTTCATCTCCTTCACCTTTGTCATGGGTGTTTGATCTCAAAGGTATTGCTGAAATGTATCAATCATATGAAGAAACAAATCTGTGGTAGGTTGCTCATGTCTGTTTTAAGTTGCAGATTTTTGTATGATCATTCTTTTGGCTTCTTGTTCATTCCTTAACTGTTACAAGCGTGTACCAGTTATCCAATACTGGCGTAGCCTGGACATGTACTAATAGTGGTTCAACAACTTACAAGCATGCACACCCTCTTTATCTTGTTGCTATAAATTAAATCAAAAGATTTTAGAAAAAAACATGGAAATCTTGATAAGTTGCAGGATATATTATGACTAGATTAAATTTCAACGTTAATATAAGAATAGCAAGACGATCAGGAGTTTTTCTTCTACGAGCAATGTACTGGGGGACTGGTCGCTCAGCTCAATGCTAGCACAGCTATAGAAAAAAAAAAACTAAAAGGGAAGTGGAATATCTGGTATTATTGGAGCCTTAAAAAGTATTACGTATTGACATGCTAAGAATAAATGTGCACTGTAATAACTTATTTTATTCATATGATAATGAATGTGTGGCTTTTGCGAGGACTAAATTGAAGTTGGTTAAATACTTAAATTGTAGGTGAGTATACCAATGGTCTATCTCATATCTTTTTTGTGTTTTGTCACCAAGTTTCTAGTGGATCAAATCCATGGCTCATTCCCCAAAAAAAGGAGGGAATACTAATTGCAAGATCTTCTTGCAGGAAAATTGTGGAGGATGTTCCTCGGGGCGTGCATGTTAACTTTTTGAAAGCAGAAAGAAGTCTGCATAGATGGGCTCTTGAGGATATTAGAAGAATCCATGTTGCTGAGGAACAGGCTGTAGAGGAAGGAGGTGGAGTCGAAATGCATGTCCTCGAAGATGCAGGTCATTGGGTAGGTTGCTTCTTTCCTACACATTTCTTTCTTCTGTATGTATATATTTTGTAAGTTCTCAAGACGCAAAGTGTTTTTATTTTAAAATGTGCATCAGAGTTGGAAGCTGATAATTTATCATTCTTCCTCCCTTTCAAATCATGTATTTGGAGTTCAGGAAAGAAAGATAAAGACTTTTTCGTGTCTTGAACATGTCATGAGATTTCTCCGGCTATAAAAGCATGTCATTTAGAGTAAAAGTTAATCTGTCTCCAAATATAGAAAAGTGTCATTCTTCTTTGTATGGACTAATAAGGAAATAATGCCAAAGAAAATGGAATGGAGGGGGGTACCTAGGTCGACTAGAGTTCTTAAAATACCCGATGAATTGTGTCTCGGGAACTGCTGGCCTCATCATTCCTTTTAGTGTTGGACTATCTACCCTCTTCTCCCAAACTGATATACAAAGAATAGCTAACCTGGTTGAATCCGAAAAAACAACTTTACATTATTAATGCTATCATATTCTGCATCTTTGGCTTCTGATTGTATGGCGATGAACTATGTCAAGCAGAGCTTCTAGGAAGACAATTATAATTCTGATTTCTGACAGACAACAATGAACTTAGGGTTAAATGTTACTTGCTGTTTACATAAATTGTACAATTATGCATCGCTTGATCCTTTATCCTAATGCGAAGTATGTATCTTTTTTCCAGGTACATGCTGATAACCCAGATGGGCTATTCAAGATCCTTTCATTTTCCTTCCAAGGATTTTAGGCTCAAGGAATTCTTTCATTGGTCATATGACCTGAATATAGGTTGTGCAACCTATAAGATTGCAGAAAGATCCAATTCTTTTTGTAGTATAGTGTATATCATCTCATTCATTATGATTTGCTCGTTCTAGAATGTGATATGCAGAAATTAGTTTGGTGAGGCTGTTTCACCTTTAAAGCTGAGTACACGATACAGAATTTGTGCAAAGAACTTATTTACCAGTTATGTCCTGTTGGATCATTAAACACCAGCTTTACTGGGTAATGTAAGCTCATTTATCTTCTTCAAATGAATATGATTCTACCAATTCATACATCAATGACAATTTGGAAACTAGGCATCACCAGTACTGATTGCAAATCATTTGTCTGATATGGATATTATAAGGGCATCTAGTAGCTGGTTCATCTGAAGGGGCGAAAGACTAATCGAACCATCTAGTAGCTGGTTCATCTGAAGGGGCGAAAGACTAATCGAACCATCGTTCTATCAGGTAAAGCAAATGATTAGAGGTCTTGATGGTGCAACACTCTTAACTATTCTCAAACTTGAAATAAGTATGATGGCGTGGTAATAAGAACTCGAGGGTTCCAACAAGCTACTGCTACAGCCTATAATCATTGCTTTTCATTGAATATATTACGTGACTGAAATAATTACCTGTGTATATACATTGAAATCAGAATCACTCATGAATGTGATTGAACTCTTCGGCTTTTAAAGAACAGAGAAATAAACTTCCAAATTTTTTTCCCATCGAAAAACCAAACCCAAGCATTCTTAAACAAGCCAAGTACAACTTTTTATTGAGCCGAATGTTTGTTGTATCTTGTGAACTCTTACAATGATATCCACAAAATCTTGACTGAAGAAAAAACACAACCACGTTAAATTAAAGTGATTACTTGACCTACTACCTTCAATCCTGCTGAACCGGAACAGGTCCCATACGTCTCCGAGGAGAAGCAGATGGATGCTGAGGAGAGGATGAACCAGAAAGAGGCTGCCTTCGAGGAGATGA
Organism: Solanum peruvianum; assembly: GCA_027705065.1. NCBI lineage: Eukaryota > Viridiplantae > Streptophyta > Magnoliopsida > Solanales > Solanaceae > Solanum > Solanum peruvianum. The sequence continues at coordinate 42,018,043 of JAKWJD010001760.1, read as the reverse complement.
CGACTCAGAGGAAGGCTGTCGTGGAGGAGAGGATGTCTCAGGAATAGGCTGCATCCGAGGAGGAGACGATGACTCGAGAAGAGGCCTTCCGGTGCCAATGAGGGAAGTTTTCCTGACACTTTGGTTTGAAAGTAACAGCCGAAACGTCCATTGGAGAACATTTGGTGTGAATACTCTATAGAGAAGGAAAATGTCGTACCAACTCGGATATTTCACGTATGGATCTCCTCGACATGCCCCTGATACAATCAACTTTGCAAAGTCCTCCACTGAACTTCCAGATGCATGAACCTTGAATGAGAATGCAAGTAAGAACTTTAATTGCACGGAAATAAAACATTACCAAGAGTTCCAAGAAAACCAGAAATTAAAGGTTAATGAAATCCATGATAAGTGAGAAAGACAAATGTAGGTTATACGATCTTGGCCGATTCTTAAAAGTAATAACCCTGTGTACGGTTAAGTACTCAGTTCATTCTAATTTAACACTTAGGACCGACCAATACAGCCGGTTAAACTTCAATATCAATATCTTCATTCTGTCAATACTAGTACACAATCTTGGGCAAGTAACACAATTTTGCTCGGAATAGGAAGACTTACTTCTCTTTCTTCCTTCCACTGCATCTCAGCACCTTCCTCTAGCATGAATCTTCCACCTGTCATTTCAGTCCCAATCCATCCGTGTGTCGCTATTGTGACCCCTACATCACCGTCCACCTCGAATCTCAAGGTCTCATAAAAATTTACAAGTGCTGCTTTCGCTGCCTATATTATAATACGACACACAAATTATCATCTCTCAAAGGGAAAATGCAACAAAAGAACCACTTGGGGACAAATGAAATAGGGGCTGACGAAGAAATATTGAGTAATTCAATTCTCAAACTGGACGAATTCCATTAAAAGGGATAGATAGCAATGGTCAGAATCACTAACTGCATATAAGCTCATCCTTGGCAAGGGCAACCAACTCTCTACTGAAGCATTGACTATGACTCGGCCTCTGCTTTGTCGCAGGTAAGGTAGTGCAACATAGGTAGGATACACATTTCCCCAAAAATTGATATCCTGAAATGGACAGTATTCAGACATTTACAAATTTGAAAGGTTTTGGGAGTAAAATGCAAGTTGTTGTACCCCTGCAACAAGATACTTAAGAGAAAAATCATTCTACCAATATATTCCCGTCAAAGCTAAATATAAATAATTGTAAATGATTCTGAGTAAAAGCTCCACATACCATCAAAATGGGGAAGACATTTGTATCTGTGGCTTCTTCTAGGTAGAAGGTATGACCCAAACTTGCTGTATTTACAAGATGATCCACTGAAAATACGGAAATGAACGGAGATTGTCGTCAGAATTAAATTCAGACAACCTTTTGGTCACTAGGTGCTATTCTACGAGATTAAAACATGCCAAGCTATACATGCTCCCAATAAGTGCTTTACAAATATCAATTGACCAATGCAATCAGAAACAAATTCATCCATCTCTAGAACATAACTTGGAGACTGAAACTAAATAACAAGTTATGTAAGTTTCAACTTTTTGTTTTTTCAAAATAGTTGTAACATCTTATTGTGATTCCTAGACAAATAGTTGTATTTGCTTAATGAGAAATGAAATAGGACATAATATTCTCTCGATTGTAGTAGCACTCAGTAACATCAATGCCACTGTAAAACTCGATGCTAGAAAGTTCAAGAAGACATTCTTAGCTAGAACAGACGACGTGACTACATCGCCAAATGGGACTTAAATTATCTCTACTTTAAAAAAAATATAGTCGTTTGATGAAATTCACCTATGCTATAGTCTGTGCGTACTAAAAACATGAAAAGGAATCAACAGAGGATATCATATTCATTTCACTAACAGTGTGATGTTTGACTAAAGCATATGTAGGTACTCGCTCTTGATAATTTTTTTGTTACTCAAAAGGTCACATTTTAACATTTTGGTTCGACCTACGCATTGTTGGGAGGGACTGCAAGTGTCCACTGCTGTCTCATTTCAATGAGAGAAGAGGTGTTAAACTACATACTTTTAACACTATTTACAACATAAAACTGGAGATACAAACAAGTGGATATATCAATCAAATTGCTTACCACGCCCGTATAAGTTTACGGTCTCAGTAATGAATCTCCTACAATCAGCTTCCTTGACAACATCTGCAGCTGTTATGACAACACTTTTTGCACCTAATGCCCTCGCATTCTCGCTAATTCCCCAGAGTCTGGTTTCTCTTCGTGCAACCAGAACCAGATGCGCTTTCTTCTTTGCATATTCATATGCAATTTGCTAATTTTACAGAGCAAAACCAAGTATTTGTCACTTTTCATGCACAAACAACAAATAGTAACTTTGGGATTCTTTAATTTCAAACTAAAAATTCGTCTTTGTAACTCCAAAAACTCAAATTCCACCAAAAAAACTTAAGAATAGTTCTATCCATTGCATGCTTAGGAATTTCTCCTCTAGAAAGAAATGAGTGTTGCCCAAAATATAATAAACCATTTTTTCATCGAAATCGAGAAAATCAAAACTAGACATTTAATTTTCAAGTTCTAAAAACTGATCCAAACCAATTTTTTGGTTTTTTTTTTTCACTCAGTTTTTTCAGATGCCCAAACATAATTTTCCAATTTCGACTTCAAAATCTATGACCAAACTGGAACTGAGCCTAATTAAGGTATAGCTCTTTTTTTTTTTTTTTACCTCTCCAATACCAGAAGAAGCTCCAGTGATGATGACGATTTTGTCCTCCATGTCTTCACCAAAGAACGAGTTGTACATCCTCTCACAAGTGTTGATGAAATACAGAGCAGGCCATGAAAAAGCCAACATAACCAAACTTGCTGGTGGCACCACAAAATTAAGCACTGAATTCACCAAATCCATCATTTTTTTTTTCAACAACAAGATGAAGAAAAAAAAAAGAAAAACAGAGCAGAATGGTGTTATAATAATTTTTTGTTGATTTTTGGGTATATTATGTGTTGAGTAGATAGAGTTGAGTATACTAACAACATGCATGAAGTTGAACACGTGCTTTAAGGATTTGGTGACGAATGGAAGGGACTTGTTTTTGGAAGTTAATGCATGAGATCACAACAAGTCATTATCTGTTTTTGAGTTAATATGCACTGCTAGCTGGAAAACTCATTACTTTATTTTTTATTTCTTATTTTGCTTTAGAAAAAAAAAAAAGGTTAAAAATACCTCTTTTATATATATAAAAAAAATCACTAAGGCAAAAGAAAAATCTGCATGATATTAAGTTTAGTTAAAATTATTATCCTGAACATAAGTTTAATGATATTACGTTTCAAATAAAAGTTTAATAATATAAATTATAGGGATAATGCTCAAGTACCCCCCTCAACCTATGTCCGAAATCTCAGAAACACACTTATACTATACTAAGGTCCTATTACCACCTGAACTTATTTTATTAATAATATTTTACCCCTTTTTAGCCTACGTGGCACTATCTGGGGGGCCCCAACGATGGTTGGCTTTTTTTTTCAAACTAGTGCCACGTAGGCTAAAAAGGGGTAGAAAATTACTTATAAAATAACTTCAGGGGGGGTAATAGGACTTTAGTATAGTATAAGTGTGTCTCTGAAATTTCGGGCATAGGTTGAGGGGGTACTTGTGCATTTCCCCTAAATTATACTCTTATGACCAAAACACAATTTATTTTCCAGGTATAAGTAAAGTAACACAAATTATACCTAAACATAAGAGAAATTAAGCTTAAGGCACAACTTATGCCCAAACAGAAGTTTAGTGGCCTAATATAAGTTGTGTTATATGACATAGGTTTAGTAATACAAATTTGAGGAACTTTTTGTATATAGTAACTCAAAAATAGATTAATTATATTTTATAACTAAAATTTGCTGATTACGATTCGTATATACATGTTATAAGGAGGAGAGGGGCGAGTGAGACTGGGAAAAGGAGGAGAGAGGCGATCGAAAGAGTGGGAGAGAGGCGATCGAAAGAGTGGGAAAGAGGCGATCGAAAGAGTGGAAGAGAGAATTGTATATGTATATCAGTTAGATTATTGTATATTATATATAGTATTTGTATATTACAGCGAGAGAGATTGGGAAAACGATGAGATGAGAGCGAGCGAGCGAGAGAGGACAATAATTTGTATAATTCACATATCATTTGTAAAATTTTACAGGCACGTATATCTAATTCACGTGTTTTTGTATAATTTAGTCATATACAAATACAAATCATCGTATACAAATACAAAACAAAGAACACATATGTGACGAATTATACATATACAAACTCGAAATCAGCCCACACAATTAATGGTTAATGTTAGTCGCGAGTGATAATTATAGCAAACTATAACTATGATGAGTAATTAAGTATAGTATAAGTGTGCTTAACCCTATAATGTTTCTTTTAATTTAGTGTAGGGACAAAATGAAAATGTTTATTCCATAAAACCAAATTTATTTTGTAAATAATAAATTTTAAATGATCATATATATTCATATATTTTTACATTTCTCATGACTTTTTTTTTTAAAAAAAACTCGTGACATTTTAAAATAATATATTTTGAAATTAAAAGATCTTATTAACTTGATAATTAATATATATATAAAAATTAAGCTAACACGAACTTCACATGACAGTTATTACATTTCATATGACTTTTCTTGTCTAAAATACTGAAATATTAAGAAATAATAAATCAGTATAACAAAAAGGGCAACATTTTAATAACTATTTTGAAGAAAACTTCATTACAATCTAAATCACGTAAGTACATTGATAAATAAAGCTGTTCTTTTGTTTTGAGCATAAAAAATATTAAATTGTAATAATTTTTTAACTCTTGAGAAGTTTGATAATTCAAGATAAAGATATGCAGAACCATTTGTCTACATCACAAGAGAAATTGTTAAAAAACAAATGAATACATCATGTTAACTTCATATATTGAAACATTACATACTAATGTATAATTAAGCAAAAAAATTATACCCCCTCTGTTTCATTTTATGTGACACTTTTCGCATTTCGAGATTCAAACAAGCGTATCTTTAACTGTAATTCATAGATCCTTTTAAACATTTTGAATTATCAATTATTGCGACTTATACTACTCTTTAGGTAGTTTACAAATATATAAAATTTATTTCAAAAAAAATGAAAATTTCATACGCAAATGTCCAGTCAAAGTTAAAATGTTTGACTCTCGAAAAACTAAAAGTGTCATAAAATGGGACAAAGGGATCATATTATATCATCATAATTACTTTCCTCAAGTACTCCAGGTTAAGATATATACCCTCTTAAGATAGACTGATTTACTTCATTAGAATAGTTCCGCTAGATTTTGAACTCACTGAAAGACAATAAATCACACAAAAAATTTAAAAATGTAAGAAGAAGAAGAGTTGAAGATTATAAAAATTGTGGTTGAAAAATGAGAGAAAACCCTTGTATTTATAGTTAACAAAGGGTAGTATGAACAAGTATTTTTCGTGTTTATCTAAAAAGTCATGACCTTAGCCTAACCGTGAACCTTTCACGACGGCCTAAACGACCCACGAAAGGGTTGATGACCCGTTTAAAAGGAAAGAAAGTGGCCGTTTAGGCAACCCAAAATTTAGCCCCAACTTTACGACTCCATTCACGGACTATGAAGGGCTAAACATTCCGTGAAAACTCCCTTACAGGTCTCCTATAAGCTTTTTGAGTCGGGGCTATTTTAATCATTTTCTATGCGTCTAGTACCAAAGATATGTTGTTTTAACCCCTATAATAAGCCCTATATACGTATTTTAAGTCCTAAAACTACACATTCTAAAATCATTCTCCTAAATCCCCGATTTCCTCCAAGTTCTTCCCCAAAGTTCTCTTTAACGCTAAGAAAGAACAAATTAGAGTTTCACTTCAAGATCTTCAATTCATCATAGCAGTCGGGTCTTAATTACTAAGGTATGTTAGTATTCACCTATGTAGTCCTTTTCTCCATAGAATTCCCAAGATCTTCCAACTTTACAAGTTCACTTCTCAATCCAAAGTTAGGATTTTATTCAAAGTCTTCATGTGTTCTACTCAATTATAATTTACTTAATTTTTTTCTAATCTTTTATGCATGAATTGAAGTATTTACATGATTTTGAGTTGAATTCATATGAACTCATCCATGATTCATGATTTTAGACTATGAACACATGATGAAGCCGACGAGCACAAACACACTATAACACTATGAGTTTAGTGCTTCGTTAGTCAAAGATAGTATAGTATAAAGACCGTTTCCACTTGAATTGGTACAAATAATAATTCAATTAAATCTTGCTAACTATTATTCAGGTGATCAAAAGAAAAGAGTTGACTTTGGTGATGAATCACTTTTATAGACTAAATGATAATTAAATTAATTGATAACTATGAAGATTGATATCAATATTAAAGATAGGGTACGGTAAAAGCCTAAACATGTGCATAATGATAGTTGAGATTTGACTAGAGTCATTTATCACATCTAAAGTTCTATCAATTCTCTCGAATTCAATACCTTATCAGAGTATACGTTGAATTTCTAAAAAAGGGTCAATAATATTATTGTGTTGTTGTTTTAAATATATTTTTTTCCTTCTATAAATTTTGATAGAGTAACAAAGAAACAATAATGAGAAGTGGTGAATGTTTGACCTGAGACAAGTAGATTGTCTCTAAAAAATTTATTTATGTTGTTATGGTGTATATTTTTAACTGTCTTTAACTTATTATAAAAATTATTGATGAAAAGGTGATAAAATAAATGATGAAAGATAGAAATAACTAATGTAATATAACTATAAGGATTAATAGTATTATAATTAAAGAATCTAAAAGAGTGTGAATAACGTTTGTAATAATTAGTAATAACTAAGAGAATATATAATGTTATAGCTAAAGAATTAATGTGCAATAGTTGAATTTGTAATAAATTTTGATGAATTGTACTATTTTTTTATTATAGTTATTAGATTTTAATTTAGGGAAAATTGTACAAAATAACAAATTATTAACTCAAATTAAATGTTATATCCAAAGTTTTTAATTAATTCTAATCCATAGCAAATAGTTTGCCACTCGCCTATCTCCTTAGAAATCTCGCTCGCCACTCTCCCTCACCTCTCTCACTTAATACAAACACCAATGTATGAATTGTGTTTGTGTTTGTATAAAGAAAGAGAAAACTGTATATACACATGCAAATACATATATCTCGTTCTATACACTTATAATTATACAATACAAATCTTCCCCTGCTTAGTTCTCTTTTACCTTTCCGCTTTATACAAAATACAATATATAATTTTCGTTTGTATAAAGCGAGAAAGAGATTTATATACAAATCTATTTGTATACAAAAATACAATTACATATTTATATGTAATTCATATAATACACATGCATATACGACTGAAAATCACAACAAGAAAACATATATATAAAAATACAGTTTATATATATATATATATATATATAGATATATATATATATATATATATATATATATATATATATATATATATATATATATATTTATGTATAAGTATATCAAAATATACAAATACAAATTTTTAGTTATATGTAAATCGAAATATACATATTAATAGCCATAACAAACATAAAAATGTGTCATGGAGCATAATTATACAAACTATAAATATAATATACAAATATAATTTTTGTGTTTGCTAAACCTAACATTTACTCCAAGAATGTAGGGCGTAACAAGCTAACTCAAAAATCATATGATTAGTCGAGTAAAACATGAATAACATATTTCAATCAATAAAGTATATCATCTACATACCTGAATTTATTATTCTGAAACCTATAATAAAATAAAACTTGGAGTCATCTATGAGGTTCAAGTTTAAATCAGTTATATAGAAGTGCTATACAATTGTTCATCGATATGTCTGCTTCGCATTTTTAATTTTATTTCCGTGAAGCAGAAATTCAAACATGGAAAAAGAGGTAAAATATCTTTGTTTTATTTTATCAAAAAAGAGAAGGAAAAATAATACCTATGGCTAACCGTTTTTCTAGGTATTCCCAAACACGCTGGATTACTATACTATTTTCTTGAATAATAAACCTTGAGTACTCAAAAATATTTATGTAAAAATTAAGTCTTTTTCTAATTTTATCACAAAATTTAATTTTTTGTTTTGATAAAACAAATAATGGCAAGTAATAAAACAGTTGAATTTTCTGGAAAAAAAATTAAACTTTTTTTTTGGAAGCCCAGAATACCCTCATTAGGTGCCCCTTGACCAGCATTCCTGCATTAATCCAACCTAACATAACCTTATTTTTTGTATACTTAAATCTTAAATTTTGTTTTTTTTTGGCTTCAATGTTGGATTTCTGGTCTGGGTTTTTTATGTTTTAATCTCTGTTTTTGTCATTCTTGAAATTTTTTGGGGGGTTTTCAGAACAATCTTGATGTATATGTTTTGATTGGTATATGGAAATAGAAAACTGGAAAAATCAAGAATCTGTTGTGAAATGTTAATTTGTTTAGATGAATATGATAATACTGAAAGATATTGTGGAAAGTTTGGGTCTTTGGCTAATTATAATTTAGGGCTCAAATGCATTTGTTTGATAGAATATATTGTTGTAGACTTATGGGCTGTATTTGTTCAAAGGGTTCTTCAACAGATCATGATGATGTTGTTGAACATGAAAAGGAAAAAGAAATACAAGTTGATAAATCTTCTGTACAGTTGGTTGCTCCATCAGTAAGGGAAGAGATTAAAGAAATAGTTAAACCCAATGTAACATCAGAAGATAATGGTGTTACAACAAAAGTTGATGATAATGAGAAAACTAGGATTACAGAGAGGCCTAAGGACGGACGATTCAAGAGACAATCGACGATGGATTTTGGACTGATACGATCAAGGTCTCGAGTTGTTAACATGCCTCATGGTGGAATAGGGGAGCTCTGTGCTGCAGGTTGGCCATTATGGCTAAGTTCAGTTGCACAAGAGGCTATTCAAGGGTGGGTTCCTCGAAGTGCAGAATCATTTGAAAAATTGAACAAAGTCAGTTCTAACGTCATCTTTAAATCCTTACATTTACTGTTCTAAGTTTCATTACACTGATTTTATACTTTGAAATGTATAGTTTGCCCAATTTTCGTGATCTAAAGAAGATCATAATACTGATAGAATCAACCATGTGATGTTTGCAGTATTGTTTCATATCCCCTTGTTTCCCTGTCCTCTTGAGTGTTTTAGGAACAGGATTTTCTAGATATTTCATTTTGTTACACATGATCTCGATGTGTCCTTTCACTTATTTTTGTTGCTTTCAATTTGAAAAATGAATTTTCAGTTTTAATTGCGGATGTAATCATAATGTATACGTTATAATTTCATAAAACATAACTAAAGTAAGTTGTATCAATAATCTGACTTTGTTTGGTTGCATAATTTTTTCTTGCTGTTAGATCTGTTCAAGCTAAAATGGAATTAAGATTGTGAATTTCTGATTGAAACAATGGATGTCATTTAACTTTTAGATATCTCTTGATATTTGGAACTATGATAACCTCTAATGTTTATATTCCAATGCAGATTGGTCAAGGAACATATAGTAATGTTTACAAGGCCCGTGACCTTGAAACCGACAAAATTGTTGCAATGAAGAAAGTAAAATTTGTCAATATGGATCCAGAGAGTGTTCGTTTTATGGCAAGAGAGATTTGTATTTTGCGTAGATTGGACCATCCAAATGTAATGAAACTTGAGGCTTTGGTCACATCCAGGATTTCAGGCAGTATATATCTTGTATTCGAATACATGGAGCACGATCTTGCTGGACTTGCATCAGCACCTGGGATCAAGTTCACTGAACCACAGGTATTTCTTCTTAGGTAGGTGCATTATGCTTACAAAGTTGTTTACAAGTTCTTTATATCCTTATGTTGCACAATTTGAATTGTATTTCAGATAAAGTGTTATATGCAACAAATGCTTTTGGGACTCGAACACTGTCATAGTCGGGGTATACTTCATCGAGACATTAAGGGTTCAAATCTTTTAATTGGTGATAATGGTGTTCTAAAGATCGGAGACTTTGGTCTGGCGACGTCTTTTAAGCCCAACCAAAAGCAGCCATTAACAAGTCGTGTTGTAACACTGTGGTATAGGGCTCCTGAGCTTTTGCTCGGTTCATCAGAGTATGGAGTGGCCATTGATATGTGGAGTGCTGGCTGCATCCTTGCTGAATTATTTACTGGAAAGCCAATCATGCCTGGAAGAACAGAGGTACCCCCATTTCGGGGCTCGAATTCACTCCTTGATCTCTACTCCCCTAGAAAAATTTACAGTTTTCTCCAAGCTTACAATCAAAAAAGAGTTTAATCATCAAGCACTAAATCCAATCGATTTCTAACTATTTTTCATCTCATTAACGAATTAGCACTCGTTTCTTCATGCATTTATTAAGTGAGAGATTTGAAACAATTGCTAGGTGGAACAAATGCATAAAATCTTCAAGCTTTGTGGTTCACCTTCTGAGGAGTACTGGAGTAAATCAAAACTTCCACTTGCTACTAGTTTTAAGCAACAGAACCCATATAAGCGCGGTATTGCTGATACATTCAAGGACTTGCCTCCGACAGCTTTGGCTCTTGTTGACGCCTTACTTTCAATAGAACCAGAAAAGCGTGGCACTGCTTCTTCTGCACTCAGTAGTGAGGTAATGTCAAAAACTCATCTCTTCCTTACGGAAGTATATCTTCCTTCGGGAAAGTAATTTTCCCTCTTTGCCATGAAGAAGAAAAGTATTTCCCACTTTACTAATTCATAAATGCAGTTAATATCAATCCTATATCTATAATTAAGTGGAAGTTATCTTGTTACTTTCCTAGGAACAATTTCAGTAAAAAAATTACTCCCACTTAAGAAGGTGAACAATTCCTCAGCGAAGAGCTAGAAGATTCATTGTTTGTTGTCAATCTATGCCTTCTGTGATGAACTTTTGTAACTTGGCTTTCTTGTTTAATGTGTAGAATCAAAGAAAAAAATCTCTTCATCTGATCAATCCATTTGTTAAGCATCTATAATAACATCTATTTTGAAAAACATTTCATAACTTCAACACTTGTCCTAGCATGATAATTTTTATTTTTAAGCTATGCATTTTGCAATGACCTATGTGGCCTGCCTCTGCCAATCGATGATACGAGGCAGCTTTATTGTTTTGTTTTGGGGAATCATTTGTTCAATTTATTAGAATATGTTGTTCATCCGCTATAATTTTCACTACCAAAAGAAATGCTTTATATCTTTCTTCTTTGGTTTTACTTTTCAGTTCTTCAAAACGAATCCCCTACCTTGTGATCCATATAGTTTACCAAAGTATCCTCCGAGCAAGGAATACGATACTAAGGTTCGAGATCAAGAAGCAAGAAGGTATACTGCGTTAGTTGCATAAATACATTACTGATCAGTTATGTTTTTTGAATCCAGCATATGCTTTTCATATGTTAAATTAATATATTTAGTATAACTCATTTCATCTTATTCTACTTAGATTAATTTAAAGTTGTTGCTTATGTTTTCTCAATTTTGTTTCTTCTATTCTCCTTTTATATTTCTCTAGTACAATGCTGTAAGCCTCTAACAAATATGGTTTGAAATTAATGATGTGGGGGCTTAGTGACAGTTTAACACTATCATGCAACCCAATTTTGATTTCCACCTTCTTCATTGGGCATGGCTACTTCTTGTACTGCCTTGGAGGATGAGAAATATGTTAAACAACTCTACAAATGGAGAGTTCGGATAAAACAAGCTCTCACTGGTTAAATACTGGTTCCTACTCTGACCAAAAATAGAGTGACTTGTAATTTTGTTCTCATGCTTTGACTTATGTATGTTTACTATCATGTTCTCCAAAGAAAGTGCAACTTTCTTGTAACCAAACTTTGCTACTCTTTCATATTGTTTCACAGTTGTGTTATCTTAATCACAGGCGAAAGGCTGAGGCTGGAAAAGCACATGGAGCCGAAACAACAAAGAAGTCATCGGGACAAGCAAAGGAAGAACCGGCAACAGAATTTAATGCTCACGGACAGGTTTTATTTTCTTCTAGTTGTCCAAGACTTATACAGAATATTCACACTTTGTTGCTTAAGACCCCTGTTGTTGCACCAATGACTTATGCAAATTGCAGGGACAGACGAGCAAAGGCATCAGAGTGAAATACAATGCTCTCGAGGACAATAGAGCTGGTTTCTCTATAGAGCCACCAGCATTGAGATACGGACTCACTCATTCTAATTCAGTGATCCATCCTAATACATCTGGTTACACATGGAACAACAAAGCAAAGGATGATTCAAGTGCAATCAATGAACGGGCATATCCCGCTTCCCAACATGGTGTAGAGCTTTCAAGGCAAGGTTCTCACAAGCCTCGAGCTACAGGAGAGTTTTTAAACATTCGTTCAAGGAGAGATGATAGGTCATCTGGTGGAGATTCCACGGTGAGTTCCTTGGATAAAAAATTCCCCATTATCTAGCATGCTTTTATACCCAGAGTTATTATCATTAGGTATATATAAACAAACACTCGAACTTGACCTCAACTAGCAAGTAAGCACTCCAACTTTGAGACACCTCAACTTGCTCTCAACTGGCAACTAAGCACTCCAGCTCGTCCCCACTTTGCCTCGTAGATACCCAATGCTGACATGAAACATAAATTTTGGAGGTGTTTAGTTGATCATTTTGCAAGTTGAAGTGTTCAACTGACACAATAGAGACAAGTTGAGGTGTCTAGATGTGCATACTCAAAGTTGGAGTGTTTGGTTGACAGTTGAGGCCAAGTTTGAAGCCTCTATCTAAGTATTATGCCTTTCATTTATTGTCTATTCAAAGATCAGTTAACTGATCCGATTGACACAAACACACAGAGGTCTAATAGTCAAGTCATCAAGGAACCGTTTAGGATGTTGGGCTAGATGGTATCATTGTTACATGTTTTGAGAAGAAATTGATTCATTTTGCAGTGGCATAAAAATGTTACTGATCCCACACAACACACACACACAAGCAGATAAATAGGATGTTATTAAGTCTAATGATTGAGTCATCCAGGATCCACTAGCAGTTGAGCTGCAGAGTTAGATCATTTGAGAAGAAATTTTGATTTGATGACTAACTTCCTGTTTTTTCATGTGCTGTTTTGATATTATGAACTTCTCCTCCTTTTTTGAGCTTTCTTGAGTGTAACTTGCCCCGCCCCTCGCTTCAGGTTTATGTGTCCAAGAGAAGCAGACTCCTGCACTCTGGACCACTAATGTCACAAGGGGGAAGTATGGAAGACATGTTAAAGGAACATGAGAGACAAATTCAAGAAGCAGTTAGGAAAGCATGTCAAGACAAGACAAGGCCCGAATAGAATTGATTACTCTCTTCTGGTGGAAAGGCTCTCGTATAATCTAACTCTTCAGCACATGAAATCCACATTTATACAGGTCTTGAAAGGAGATATATCTATTATCCATATCAGGAGTAAGGTTCTTTTCATTTAGTGACCTTATATTTGCTTTGTGTAGTTTGAAGAATTTGTTATGTTCACAATGTAAAATCCATTTCTTCTATTATATCTAGAAAACTTAAGCTCACTAGTTGGTTCTGGATAGCTTTAGAAGGGAACTAAACCCTTTTGTAATATATTCAGAGGATTGATTGAAATACTGTAGTTGAACCAATATTCTCATGAGTTTTTCTCTAAGAAACCATTTCTTTTATCCACTTCCAATGATGAATAAAATGAAACAGAACAACGAAAACTTGGAGCTTCCAAATTTCCACTTATCAAGCACAATAATCCACCCCTGTTAGAGGGCGGAGTTAGTATTTTCATCGTATCAAATGAACCTGTTTTGAATAATAATACATGGGTTTTGCGACTGCGCACATTAATTACTAATATACTGCACTAATATTGACTAGTGCCGTTCCAATACTTTTGCCTTGGAAGATTCCAGAAAAAGCAGCTACTGCACTTTCAAGACCTTTAGCAATATCTTGTAAATATACAATTTTTTTTGTCCCTTATAAGTGGAATGACCCATTCAAGGTATTGAGGATAGTATTTCCAATAATTAACATCAGAAAATCCTTCCATTCTTATGCATTTTGAGATAAGGTTGTGAATACCATATTTCTCCTTCAGTCCATACTGTGAAATCAGTCCACAAACTACAATTCTACCATGACACTTCACGTGTAAAGTTACCTCATCTAGCATTGCACCTCCAACATTAGCAAAGTATCATATAATTTTGTATACTGTTTGACTTGCGTGATATTCAAATATCTCTTACGCGTTTCAATTACGTGGAGTCACAATGCATCACGTAAGTCAAAAGATTATAATTTTTTTTAAAAAATAAATTCAAAAATAATAAAACCTTTATTTAGTTAAGATATATTTGTGAAATTTCAATCACGAGGATACTTACGCTTTAGCCCTATAATGTATAAGTGGATCACATGAGTAGTAGATCAAATAAGTACCTTTACAATGCTTCACCTAAATCTTCTTTCTTATTTTTATAGTTAAATTAAATTAAAAGCATCATCAAATCCAAGCTTGTTTATTTAAGATGTCAACCAGCACATGAACATGCATATTATATTATACTATATATTTAATAAATTAATTTTTTCAATTCGTTGAATTTATTAATTAAAAAAAGACAATCATTACTGTAAAATTCAATTTTAATTACCTTCTCATCAGTATTTGTACTCAGAGGCGGAGTTAGAATTTTTAATAAGGGGGTTTATAATCTGTAGAAATAGATAGTCGAAGGGGATTCGACATATACTATATATGCATATAAACTTATTTTAATCATATATAAATTATATAATTTTTCACCGAACGAAATTCAAATGAACCCCCTTAATGCAATGTAGCTCCGCCCTTGCTTGAACCTCCAACAACATAAGAGTTCATCATTGTCCAGCAAGTTGACCAATACCTCCAGCTGCTGTAGAAACATATAATACTACTCCTTCCTTCACTGATCGATGATAGATTCTTAATACCGAAATAAGCTGTAAGTCCACCCATTCCTGCATATTATTTGTATTTCGTTTCTTCGATCTGTTATTGACATGACATATAGTTTAAAAAAATTAATTAGACTTTTGAATTTGTGATTCTAAATTAAATACATGTATAATGTATAAAAATGACTTTTATTATTGTGATTTGAAATATGGGTGTAAAATTAGAATGAAATAATTGTCAAGAATTTGAAAAGCACATTATTTTGTAGAAAGACAAATAAATTAAAACGGAGAAAATAACTTTTTCCTTTTCTACTTTTAGCCCCTTTGATATTACATGTTTATACCATGCTAATAAATGTAAGATTCATCATTCCATGTATATAGTTAAATGGTAAAAAAAAACCTATAAGCCGATGTTTACAATAAACAAATATACGTATGGTAGTTTTGCCTATACACCTTTCTCACATAATTAACTTGGACATATTTCTTTAAGAAAATTATTTATTTAAAGAAAAAAGGATGTATTTTCAGTAATTTATTTTATATATATAAATACCTTTGAAAAAGATGTAATTCGTTTCTTGATCATGTAGAAATTATTTTGGTAAAATTGAAAAAATATAATTAATATTTTCTTGATTATATAAATATGAAATAAAACGGAAAGAAATATAAATATGAATATGATATATATATATATATTATATATATTATAATATATATATATTATATATATATATATATATATATATTATATGTTTTCATCTCAGTAAATACTTGATTATGGTAATTTAATATGATTTTGATATATATACTGAAGGCAAGTCAGTACCAAGAATTCCGGTTATAATGTGATAAATGGACGTCCGTATATTTGATTGTCAATAATACCCTTGGATTTTTAATCATACTATATTCTCCTATCCAATAACTCCCCAAACGTAACTTCCCTCTACAAAATCTGGATAAGTACATTCCATTACTTTTGCCACGCTAAAAACCTCAATAATCTGCACTAATTAATGTTAATTGCGATAATAATAATAGTAATAGTAATAATAGTAATAGTAGTAATAATAGTATTAATAGTAGTCCATCGAATTAAATTGGCCAAAGGTGTGCGTTCGTGAGCCTATGCTAAAGTTTCAATCAATTTCTGCCAATATCCACGCCAGTAATATTAGTAGTAGTAATAATAATAATAATAATAATAATAATAATAATAATAATAATAATAATAATAATAATAAAATAGTATTAGTATTAGTAATAATAATAATAATAGTAATAGTAATAGTAGTAGTAATAGCAGTAATAATAGTAATAGTAATAGTAGTAGTACTAATAATAATAATAATAATGAAAGTAATAATTGTAATAGTATAATAATAGTAATAGTAATAATACTAATAGTAATAATAATACAAAATAGTAGTAATACTAATACTAATAATAATAATAATAATAATAAAATAATAATAATAATAATAATAATAGCAGTAATAATATAATAATAATAATGATAATAATAATAGTAACAGTAGTTATAATAATAATAATTTTAATGACAATAGTAATAGTAGTAATAATAGTAATAGTAATAGTAGTAATAATACTAGTAAAACAATAATAGTAATAATTTTAATAGTAATAATAAAGTAATAGTAATAATAATAGTAATAATAATAATAATAATAATAATAGTGTTAGGTATTAGCATTTTAATATTAATATTAACATATAAAGTGCTTATTTTGGAGTTATAAGAATGAACATTGGAATGGATGACTTCTACATCATCCATTAGCATTAGTTATTCATCAATGTATTCCATTCTTAATTCCTCCATTACTCCATTGTAACCTATGTAACATATGTAACTCCCTTTGTAACATATGTAACATATGTTAACTCCCATTGTAACTTATGTAACCTATGTAACTCCCATTGTAACCTATGTAACTCCTAAGGCCATAATCTTCACTATTACTACCTCCATTATCTTCCTATTCATTGCTAGGAAGACTTCTTGTAGTATAAATAGTGGTAGTCTTCATTTGGTTTTAGATACACACAATTCATAAGAGAAAACAAAGAGTGAAAGAGTTAGTCTAAAAGAGAGTTCTTATTAGTTGAAGGGAGGTGTTTTTTTTTGTGGAGCTTTGAACTCAACTCTTGTCCAGTTGTTGAGTTATACTTTGTGAAGGCTGTTGTATCCTGGAGGGGACAAGGCAAAGAAGACTACTGCTGGACCGGTGAAAACATTGCTGCAGTGGGCTTGAATCTCCTTAAAGAGAGCGAGATATCCGCGCCTCAGCCTGAAGAGATTACTTTCTTCATTTTATTTTGGGATAATGCCCAAGTACCCCTCAATATGCCGAAATCTCAGAACACACTTATACTATACTAAGGTCCTATTACCCCCCTGAACTTTTTTATTAAATTTTTACCCTTTTTAGCTTACGTGGCACTATCTTGTGGGCCCAACGATGTGTTGACTATTTTTTCCGAACTAGTGCCACGTAGGCAAAAAAGGGGTAGAAAATTACATATAATTAAGTTCAGGAGGGGTAATAGGACCTTAGTATAGTATAAGTGTGTCTCTGGGATTTCGGGCATAGGCTGAGGGGGTAGGGGTACTTGGGTATTCTCCCTTTTATTTCAATTGTAATCTTGCAATTTTATTATCTTGTAAGTTTTTTCACTAACAATTTTAAGGAGATTCATAAGATGGCTACAATTGAAAAAACCGCGGATGTCAAGATGGGAGATCTTAACAAGCCATTTCGGTTCAATGGTAACCATTTCAAGAGATGGAAGGGTAAAGTACTTTTCTACTTAAGTCTTCTCAATGTTCTTACGTTTTAACCGAGAAGAATCCAAATAAAGAAGACATCACCATATGAATGATGATGAAACTATTTCTCATCTAGAGAAAGTGGAAAAGTACGATGGTGATTCATATAAGTGTCGGTATTATCTTCTTAATTGTCTATCTGATAATTTTTATGATTATTATGATAGAACTTACTCTAGTGCAAAGAAAATTTGGAAGGCATTGCAGAGTAAGTATGATACCGAAGAGGCTGGAGCGAAAAAATATGCAGCTAGTAGATTTTTTCGTTTCCAAATGGTGGACAACAAATCAGTGGTAGATCAAGCTCAAGACTTTATCATGATTGTTGGAGAGCTTAGGTCCGAAGAGGTTAAAATTGGAGATAACCTTATTGTTTGTGGCATAGTGGATAAACTTCCACCTTCTTGGAAGGAATTTCAAAAAACTATGCGCCACAAACAAAAGGAAACCTCTCTTGAAACCTTGATAATGAAAATCCACATGGAAGAAGAAGCAAGAGGCCAAGATGCACTTTTACAAACAGAAGAGAAAACATCACATCGAAGGTAAATTTAATTACTTCGAATAATGCTAATCCTGAAACTCACAAAAATACTTCTTTAAAGCCTAAGAAGAAAAAATTCAAGAAAAATAATGGTAGACCTCCAGAAAAATAATGGTGAAAATCACCAAGCACAAAATCAACAAGTTCAAGAAAAGGGACCATGCTTTGTTTGTGGCAAGAGTGGGCATATTGCTCGATTTTGCAGATTCCGGAAACGTGGTCCTAACCCTCAGGCAAACGTTACCGAAGAACCTTTTGTGGCGGTGATTACTGACATAAACATGGTTGAGAATGTTGATGGATGGTGGGCTGATTCTGGTGCAAACCGTCATGTCTGTTATGACAAAGACTGGTTTTAAAAAAATATACTCATTTTGAGGAGCCCAAACCATCATGCTTGGTGATGCTCACACTACTCAAGTGCTTGGAAAGGGAGATGTTGAATTGTGTTTTACTTCTGGAAGGATATTAACATTGAAAGATGTACTTTATACTCCTTCTATGAGAAAAAAATTGATGTCTAGTTTTCTTCTTAATAAAGCAGGCCTTTAAACAGATTATTGAATCTGATCAATATGTAATAGTGAAGAAAGGTATTTTTGTGGGGAAGGGGTATGCATGTGATGGGATGTTTAAGTTGAATGTTGAAATGAATAAAACTTCTACTTCTGTTTATATGCTTTCTTCAACTAATTTTTGGCATGCTCGTTTGTGTCATATTAATGATCATTATGTTGGAATCATGAGTAGTTTAGGATTAATCCCAATGGTTAAAAAGAATTTTGAAAAGTGTGAGGCTTGTAGTAAAGCCAAGATCACTAAAAGGCCTCATTTTCAAGTTGAAAGAAAAACTGATTTGTTAGAATTAGTCATTACTGATATTTGTGAACTTGGTGGAATTCTAACTCGTGGAGGTAATAGATATTTTATCACTTCATGATGATTTTTCTAAGTTTACATATGTTTACTTGATGAAAAATAAAAGTGATGCTTTTGAAAATTTCAAAACTTATCTCAATGAGAGTTGAAAATCAGTTTGGAAGAAAAATAAAAAGAATTAGAAGTGATAAAGGCCGTGAATATGAATCAAATGAGTTTAATTCTTTTGTTAGATCATTGGGAATAATTCATGAAACTACTCCTCCTTACTCTCCTTCGTCTAATGGAGTAGCAGAAAGGAAAAATAGAACTTTGGTTGAATTGACTAATGCCATGCTATTGAGTCACATGCACCTTTAATTTTTGGGGTGAAGCTATCTTAACTGCTTGTTATGTGTTGAATCGTGTGCCTCATAAAAAGTCTAAATTGACACCTTTTGAATTGTGGAAAGGTTACAAGCCAAGTTTGGGATATCTAAGAGTTTGGGGTTGTCTAGCCTTTGTGAGGCTAATGGATCCCAAGATTACAAAGTTGGTAAGAAAGTTACTACTTGTGCTTTTCTTGGTTATGCTTCAAATAGTACAGCCTATAGATTTTTAATCTTGAATATAATATTGTAATAGAATCTGGTGATGCTATTTTCATGAAAATAAATTTTCTTTTGATACTAAAAATAGTGGGGGTCAAAGGATTGAACAAAATATTTTGTCACTACCTAGTTCTTCTACTTCAACTTTGAAAAATAAAGAAGTAGTTGATTTTGAGTTAAGAAGAAGTAAAAGAGTAAAGAGTAGAGAAAAAGATTTTGGTCCTGATTTTTATGTGTTTAATGTTGAAAATGACCCTCTAACTTTGAAAGAAGCATTATCTTCACATGATTCTATTTTTGGAAAGAGGCTGTAAATGATGAAATGGAATCTCTAATTTCTAATAAAACTTGGAAGTTAGTGATTTACCACCGGGTTGTAAAACAATTGGTTGCAAATGGGTCTTAAGGAAAAAGTTGAAACCGGATGGTTCTATTGATAAATACAAGGCTAGGCTAGTTGCAAAAGGTTTTAAACAACTAGAAGGCCTAGAATTTTTGATACTTTTTCTCCGGTAACAAGAATTACATCCATTAGACTTTTAGTTACTATGGCTGCAATTTTGATTTGCAAATTCATCAAATGGATGTAAAAACTGCTTTTCTAAATGGAGACCTAAATGAAGAAATTTATATGGATCAACCCGAGTGTCTTATTGAAGCGGGCCAAGAAAGGTAAATCCCTATATGACTTGAAACAGCTACCAAAGCAATGACATGAAAAGTTTGATTCCTCCATGATTGAAAATGGTTTTAAAACAAATGAGAGTGATAAGTGTATATTATATAAGTCTTGGAATAATTCATATGTTATTATTTGCCTATATGTTGATGATTTGTTGATCTTTGGCTCTAACATGAATGCTATTGATGAAGCTAAAAATGTTCTTAGAAGCCATTTTGATATGAAAGATCTTGGTGAGGCAAATTTTATTCTTGGAATAAAAATAACAAGAACATGTGAGGGGATTTTCCTTGACCAGTCACATTATGTTGAGAAAATTTTGAAAAAAATATAACTTCATGATTGCAAGCATGTTGCTACTCCTTTTGATTCAAGTGTTCACTTATCTGTGAAAGTGAAATGATGTAATAAATCAAAAGGAATATGCTAGTATAATCGGAAGTTTGAGATATGTGACTGATTGCACTAGGCCTGATATTGCATATGCAGTAGGAGTACTTGGCAGGTTACAAGTAAGCCAGGTAATGAACATTGGCATGCTATAACAAGAGTTATGAGATATTTAATTGGAACAAAAAATTGTGGTTTGTTCTATAAAAAATATCCTGCTGTACTTGAAGGCTTTTGTGATGCGGATTGGAACACTTTTTCAGGTGATTCCTGTCTACAAACTGGTTATGTCTTTACTTAGGTGGTGGTGCTGTTTGTTGGAGATCAAAAAAGCAAACTATAATTGCTAACTCTACCATGGAGGCTGAACTAATTGCTTTAGCTTCAGCTAGTGAGGAAGCGAATTGGTTAAGAGATTTATTGTTTCAAATTCCTTATTTTGAAAAACCAATTCCTCCTATTTTAATTCATTGTGATAGCACCGCTGCAATTGGTAGAGTTCAAAACCGTTATTACAACGGTAAATCCAGACCTATAAGGAGGGAAACACAGTAATGTAAGATCGTATTTGACAAATGGTACCATTAATGTTGATTATGTCAAATCTTGTGATAATCTTGCAGATCCTCTTACAAAGGCCTTAACAAGAGAAAAAGGTCTGGAGCACATCGAGGGGGATGGGATTGAAGCCTACAAATCTTGAGTCATATATGAGGAAAACCCAACCTGGGGACTAGAGATCCTATAACCAGGTTCAAAGGGAAAAACTAAACATATGATGACTTGTTGTGAAAAAGCACTATTTTTTCCCCTCCCTATGATGTGAGTGCATTATTTCCTGTAGTTTGTGAAGGTTGAGTTGATAAAACTCTTAATGAATATCTGTAGCCGTATGGGTGGAGTGTTAATATTACAGGAGCACTCTCGACAGATTTCACCTATGTGATGTGTGGAAGTAGGTCGCTTCCTATGAGAATGAGGCTTATTCTCAAATGCACTCATGAAACCGGGATAGCACATGGCCATAACGTGCTGGATGTTAAAGCTCATGTCAAACCTTGATTATTATGTGTGAGCAGTGATATTTTATTTCCCTTAAGCAGTCATAGTTCAAGTCTGAGACCACTACGACTCTGGAGTAAAAGTTACTGTTTCACTAAGTGGAGGTTCAATGCAGAGCACACCTTCATTATGCATAGTAGTCTTCCTTCAGCTGATATACTCTCTTATCTAAATATTAAAATGAGTGGGGGATTGTTAGGTTATTAGCATTTTAATATTATATTTAACATTTAAAGTGCTTTTTATTTGGAGTTATAAGAATGAACATTGGAAGGATGACTTCTACATCATCCATTAGCATTGGTTATTAATCAATGTATTTCATTCTTAATTCCTCCATTACTCCATTTGTAACCTATGTAACATATGTAATCCCTTTGTAACATATGTAACATATGTAACTTCCATTGTAACTTATGTAACCTATGCAACTCCCATTGTAACCTATGTAACTCCTAATGCCATAATCTTCACTATTAACTACCTCCATTATCTTCCTATTCATTGCTAGGAAGACTTCTTGTAGTATAAATAGTGGTAGTCTTCATTTGGTTTTAGATACACACAATTCATAAGAGAAAAACAAAGAGTGAAAGAGTAGTCTAAAAGAGAGTTCTTATTAGTTGAAGGGAGGTGTTTTTTTTTTGTGGAGCTTTGAAACTCAACTCTTGTCCAGAGTTGTTGAGTTATACTTTGTGAAGGCTGTTGTATCCTGGAGGGGACAAGTCAAAGAGGACTATGCTGACCGGTGAAAACATTTGTGCAGTGGGGCTTGAATCTCCTTAAAGAGAGCGAGATATCGCGCCTCAGCCTGAAGAGATTACTTTCTTCATTTTATTTCAATTGTAATCTTGCAATTTTATTATCTTGTAAGTTTTTCACTAACAAATAGTAATAGTAGTAGTAATAATATAATAGTAATAATAATAGTAGTAGTAGTAGTAGTAATAGTAGTAACAATAGTAATAGTAATAGTAGTAATAATAATAGTAATAACAGTAAATAATAATAATATAATATAATACTAATAATAATAATAAGTAATAATAATTAATAATAATAATAATATAATAATAATAATAAAACAACAACAACAGAAAAAGCTTAAAAATACCCCTAAACTATTTGAAATAGCTCATATATACCATTAAACTTTATTTCGGCTCAAAAATTATCCTTTCCCGTCATACTATTGTGTAAAAAAAAGTACCCTTCTTACTAACGGAAGTTGTTAAATGCCATGTGGATGCCATATGGATGCTACATTGCATGCCAATAGGATTTCATTGCCACGTAGACTAAATAAGTCATATTTATCCTTAAACTATATTTCGGCTCAAAACTACCCCAACCGTCAAACTATTGGGATCAAAAATACCCTTCTAATTAACAGAAATTGTTAAATGTCATATGGATATATATACACACACACACACATATTATTGTTTTGTATTACTTGTGTAATGTTTAATGGAATTCCGTCAAGAGGCAATATTTGATTTATGGATTGTTCTTAAATTCATACATCAACATTAGCATATTAGTCGAATTATAATATTTTATATTAATAGTAAGTAGATTAAATAACTCAGATTTTAGAAATAAAAAATTATATCTAAATAATAAAATTTGTAAGCTAATTTATTTAAATAAATTTATTATTATAAATATAAAATATAAAATCAAGAAAAATTAATAAAATGACTAAAAGATTTGAAGGGTTATTTTTGTCTTTACCTAGATTAGTTCCATGGTATTAGTACCACCAAATGGAAGGTATTAATTATACACCCTCTAATACCATGTAGGGTGTATAACTAATCCATAGATTGATTATACATAGACCCAAAATTCTTACAAACATAGTACAAAATAATATCACACATAATACTTGAACTATTTCTTCTAATATTCCCTACCAAACGACCCCTTATAGATACGAAATATATCTGAACACTCATATTTTCTCGCCCACAACGTCCATACACAATTACGAGATACATATTTCACCTCATTTAGTACAACTCTTCACATAAGCAAAATCAAAAGATTTTTTTGCCGCCGCTTCGATAATACCCAATTGCAACTCACTCTTGTTAGTGAAAGTTTAATTTTGAAACAAGTATGCTAGAGAACATGAAGAGTTTTCGCACTTGGTATTTACTGTTGGATTATAACATGAATGCAAGGTTGTGGTGGAGGTTTCCGAATCTTGAAGAACTCGACCTCAGCGTTAAAGATGTGCCTGATTTTTCTTTATTTCCCATAGCGGAAGTTTAAAGTCACCTTCATTTTTTTATCTTGTGGGTCCAGTGCGTGTTGATATTTTTTTCAAGCTAGTCACACGTAGGCCTAAAAGGGATAAAAAATTATTTATAAAATAAGTTCTGAAAATACTTAAACCTTAGTATAATATAAGTATGTCTCTGAAATTTCGAATATAGATTGAGGTCGCATATAACCTTAAAAAATATATATACACATTACAAAATAAGTTAAATTTTTATGCCATGTTGACATGGACCCGACAGATAAAACAAAATTAAAGAAAACTCACATCTTAAACCCAATCCATCAACAATTTCATCATTGTCAAAATTATAAATTTGAAAATTTATAGGTCTGCAATATTATTCTTAAATTTATTTAATTTGTGTGAAAAAAAAATCATAAATTAACCTTCAAAGATCGATTTACATTTTTTGATTTTTTGGTAATTAATAAATAGACCTTCAATCAAAATTCTATTTACATTTTTTTGGTGTTAAATGAACTGATCTTTAATAAAAGATCGATTGTAATTAAAACTTAAAAGTATATAGTTGTGTATAGGAACTTGATTTCTTTTTTTAAAAAGAATAATTAAATAAACCACATTTTATCTCTATTCAAATTTTTGTAAAAGGATATAAATAAACAAACCAAACTTTGGAGAAAAAAAAAAGACAGTGATTTTCTCTTGTATTTAACTTCCTTACTCGTCCAGCCAGTTATATCTATCTATCAACAATGATTTTAATTAAATTTAGACTTAATTTCGGTATAATTGAATTCATGCAACTTTCTTAGCGTGCAGTGATTAACTCATATTTATATTATATGACACCGAAAATTAAAATATTTTATCTTTTTAATGAAAAAGTTGGTCGAGTAGTTTTATAAGAATAAAATTTAAATTGAGTGATTATATAATAGAGAAATCACATGCTTATTAATAGAAAATAAAATTGAATGATTTTATACATAATTGCATAATGATTTGAGATATATGACAGCTAACATAAACAAAATCTTTTTCGGATCGAAAAAAATGTGGGGTACAACGTAGATCCAGCTGTTGATTTG
The DNA here is from genome assembly GCA_027705065.1 of Solanum peruvianum. Classification (NCBI taxonomy): domain Eukaryota; kingdom Viridiplantae; phylum Streptophyta; class Magnoliopsida; order Solanales; family Solanaceae; genus Solanum; species Solanum peruvianum. The sequence continues at coordinate 41,992,588 of JAKWJD010001760.1, read as the reverse complement.
TAGTTTTAAATTTTGGTCAGACCTAAACTTAATTACTTCTTTAATTATATCTAATCTATAGTTTTTCTCAGTTCCCATTTCTCTAAGCTCAAAAGCATCAAATTAAGAAATATTGGTGTCCTGTTCCATGCTCTTAATAACCCAAGGTCAGATTTCTAAATTTTATTTTTATTTTTATTTTTATTTTTCATACATTTTACTCTATTTTATTGACATCATTATTAAGTAATGTCTTTTAATCAGATAATACTATAAACATTCATCTTTCTACAATGATTGAATTTTTTTTTCAATCTGGATCAACTCAAAGTCTCTCTTAAATAATTTCAAACTTGTTTCAAGTTTTTTGATATTTTATAGACTTGAATGATTCACATTTTGCAATATATAGAATTTTAAATTTTGACTTCATAGCTCTTATGTTGGTAGTAAATTTTAGTTGAAAATAAATGACAAAAATGAATTAAAAAATTAAGATTATACAAGAGAATAATAAAATAATAGAAATAAACCTATATGTATAATAATGATTTAAACATGCGTATTAAAGAAAATGAAAAAAAAGAGAGGGAGAAGATGAAAAGAATAAAGCGGCTGGTGGACTTGGGGTGGGATGGGGAAACAACAGATTTGAGCTTTAAAAAAATTGACTGGTTAATGAATCATTAATGAAGGTGTTTAATTAAATTTAAGATAATTATTTAATATCATATTTAAGGAATTTGTGTATCTAATTAAATTTTTTAAAATATATGGTATAAATATTAGAAGTGATAATATTTGTAATTGTTTTAAACTAGAGGTAAATAATATATACATATAATTAGAGGCTGATCTAGGATTTGCTGATTGGGGGTGCCATACCATTTAAGTAAGATAATATGATCAGTTATTTTAATTTTGGGTTACAATTCGGGTTATTGATTTTTTTTATAAACAAATCGATCAAATATGCATGTTAGTAATATTTTCTTTTAGATATTTTGTGATTAGAGATAACTAAAGAATTCAATTTTCATTTTCTTTTTGAAATTAGATGTCTTATTCGTTGAAATTTTGAGGAAAAAAGAAGATTTTTCACATTAAAATTTGAGTTTGTATAAATCATTAAATATTAACATAATATATTCATATTCCATTGGCTTTCTGTGTTGTTGAAGATATATAATAAGGAAAGAATGAAAATTATAGTTTCAGACTAGTCATCTTACTCGGCAAGAATGTCGGTGAAGATAGAAATAACCTTGAAATTTAAAAAAACTCTAATAATAATATTCATCTTTTTTAAAAACTACTTTTTAAATGTATTCTTAATAATATTTATTTGATGTTCATAATTCAAAGGGAAAATGTATAAGTACGCCCTCAACCTATGCCTGAAATCTCAGATACACACTTATATTACGCTAAGGTCCTATTATCACCTGAACTTATTTTATTAATAATTTTCTACCTCTTTTTGTCCTACGTGGCATTAGTTTGAAAAAAGAATGTCAACACACGTTGGACCCAAAAGATAGTGTCACGTATGTCAAAAAGGGTGTAGAAAATTATTTATAAAATAAGTTCAGGGGTATAGTATAGTATAAGTGTGTCTCTGAAATTTTTGGGCATAGATTGATGAGGTACTTGTGCATTATCCCTAGTCAGAACTCATTAATTGATAAAAACAAACACGTTACTCTTATGAGATAAATAATTAGTGCAAGAGAAATTAAAAAAAAAAACTAAAAGATAATTATAAAAAGGGGTCAATTTGAATCAATAAAGAATACTTAATAAATAAGAATGAATGAACAAAGAAAAATTAAGCACTTTACACACTAATGAAAAAAAAAGAAAAGAAACAAGCATTTAAAAAAGGTGGGGTATATATACAACGTTTTTTCCGAGATCAGTGGGTGTCGTAGCACCCCACCTCGCCACGTAGATCCGCCCCTATATATAATATTGATGTATGTGTAGTTAGGTAGTTTTTCTTAAACAAAGGTGCAACCTCGCCACGTAGATCCGCCCCTGTATATAATATTGATGTATGTGTAGTTAGGTAGTTTTTCTTAAACAAAGGTGCAAATATTCTTTAAGGAGATTCTAGCTCACTACGACATAATCTACATAGACCCAACAATATCACTATTAACTTGTCCCATCTAGGATACAACAGTCCAACAACGTCGTATATTCAAGCAACTGTGGGTTAGTTGTAGAGTTCAAAACTCCACAAAAAGAATACCTTTCTTTATCATATAATAGTGAAATTATTCGCGCTTCGCGCAATTATAAAAATATTTATAAGTAATAGTATAAATATGTAATATTTAGGTTAGTATCGAATGTATAGATAATATTAATATTTCTACTCGTCTGCGATATCATAGCCTTTTTTAAAACATATAAAAGATATATAGATATATAGATATATATATATATAATATAGATATATATATATATATATATAATATATAATATATATATATATTATATATAGATATATATATATATTATAAAACTATAATATGTGTAGAATGTTCATCGTGGTGAAATAAGTGGAATAAGAGATAATGTGAAATAACAACTATATTGTATTAGATTGAAAATATTTTATATGTTTTAATTTCTATATCTTTTGTAAGAGTACTAATGTCTATCTTTTGTAGCAGTACTAATGTTCTGTTCAAACTCTGATTTCGTCAAAACAAAATTGATTTTTTTTAATTTAATTTTTTATACATTTGCTTATTATAATTTTTTAAACATTAATTAAATATTATAAGACTTACGAAAAAATAAAACATATAAAAAGTTATGAATAATATTTAATATCAAATGTTTACAAGCAAGATGAAGAGACATGAGTTATAAATAATTCAATGTATAATTTATTAGACAATAAATGTATTACTAATTATATATTGATTTTGTTTGTAAATAAATAAATAAAAATAAGAGGTGAAAATACAAAAAATGAACAGAGAAAATATAATAATTGGTGATTACATAAAATTATAAATGCATTTCGAAGCAAAAATAACGGTGTGGCAGATTGTTATATACACAAAAATGACATCATGAAAATAATATTTTATTTTTAATTACTTTTTCTAATTAAAAATAAAATGAAACTAATCATCATAAATTTTTTTGTTGTTGTTAAATGAAATAATTATTTTAATTTTTTCATAACAAAACGAAAGTAGAATAGTAAGGATCAAATGATTAACATTGACATATAATACATTTAGTTAAATTATTTATATAAATCAAAATTTAAAAAACTCTAACAAAAGTAACTAAGTTGCTAATACAATTCAAAGTGAAAAAATAATCTCTAATTATGCTTCATTTTTTTTCCTTTTCTACCATCTTCCTTTGCAAAGAGATCCACCATCATGTTTTGATTCATATGTCAAACTCTTATTATATGCAACAAACTGAATCATATACCAATAAAAAATAATATGTCAAAAGAAAGAACGAATAAAATAAAAACTATATTTAATGTATTTGTATATTATCTTTGCAACAGTACTAACAATAATAAATAATAATTATTTCTAGTAATCTAACAATATTATATCAAACTATATTATATGTGGAAAACTAACTATTAGAAAGAGTAATTGCATACAAACAATATTTGTAAGAATTACAAAGCTTTTTTTAATTATACTTACTTCATAAGTTAAATACAAACAAAAAAATATATATATTAAGAAAACATGTCTTAGTACATAAAATAAAAGAAAGACTTTAGAATGAAATATATCCACCTTCATATACTTTTTTTTGTTACATGTTAGTTAATTACAAAAAAGTATGATGAAGAAGAGAGAAATTATAACTTTATAAGTGGATTTTCATGAAAATAAATATGAATTTATGTAGACAAAATAAGGAATAAAAAAATAAGGACTTGAGAATGATATATTATTAACATCATATACTTTTTTTTGTTACATGTTAGTTGCATTCACAAACCAAATACAATTATATAGACAAAAATAGAGAAAATAAAAAATAAAAATTTGCAATGAAATATTTCTTACCTTCACATACTTCTTTTTTTGTTACAAAACCAAACCTATATGATGAAAAGAGAAGGATACTTGTGATTGTGAATCTTCATAAACTAATATGAATTTATAGGCAAACTAAGGAATACCATAAGACATCATAAACTTATGAGAGTTATGAATATTATTAAAGAAAAAATTAAAGAGGGACAAGTCATGATTAGTAACTCCTAGTGGAATAAATTAAAAAATAAAAAATAAAAATACTAAAATGTAAAAAAAAATTATTATGATGTCATGATTAGAAGGGAGATAAACAAATAGAGAAAAATATAAAGAATTATAAATGTTTCTTCATTAATAAAATATTTACTTGTATAAATAAAGTCATATATTTTTATAATAAAATAATTAATTTAAATTTATAAAGTTAAAAATAAATAAATTATATTTCTCCTTTATTATAAGTGAGATAAATAAATAAAAAGATGAAGAGGTTTTTGTTTAAATGATCCCATTAATAAAAATATTATTTGTAATAAATTTTAGTAATTCTTTTATGATATAATAATTAATTTATTTTTTAAAAAAAGAAGAAAAATAAATGCAAATGGAAGCCATAGAGAGGTGCCACATCACCTGTCTATGGTCCTCATTTATATATATATATTGATTACCCTATTTATATAGTGAATATAGTTGAACACTTTGAATATTCTTCTTTGTGTCAACTATCTCTTTCATTACACTAACTTTATTACAATATTTTTCCACACTTCTCATATTGTTTTCACAAAAGAAGAAACATCATTATTTATAGATGAAGAAGTCTTCCATATAATCAATGGGTAGATGAGAGATAATAGTGCGATAGATATGACTTAAGTTATACGCAGGGCGGCTCAACATAATTTGAAGTCTAAAACGAAATTTTAAATAGAGACCTAAAATTATGAAAAAATAAAAAAATATTTATAATTTTCTTTGTTTCAACATTTTTCAGTCAGTGATTCATATTTTTGACTTTATATTATTTAAACTATCAAATTTGAAGAAATGTAATGTAAACGGAATTAAAAAAGATAAGTAACGTAAGTGTTAACGAAGAAAATACAATATATATATATATATATATATATATATAATTTTTTTATGAAAAATAAACATAATTTTTTATTTATAAATTTGAGGCACAAAAAAATTGAATGCCTAAGGCATTGGCCTAAAAAATAATAGGCATCTTTTACAACGATTTACTCCTTCTGTTAAGAATTGTTTGTCATGTTGTGTTTTTTGAAAGTCAATTTAATTAATTCTTCAAGTTAAATTAGATCACATTAATTTTATATTTTAAACAAAAAAAATTAGACATTCTAAAACTATATGAAAATACTATAAGTTGCAATTTTTGGCATATTAATATGATGAAAAAAATACATCTTAAAATGTTAGTCAATTTTTTTATAATTTAACTCTAAAAATAAAAAGCATAACAAACAATTCCGGACGGGAAGAGTATATCATTAACATATGCATTTGATATTTTATTTTTATAATAAAAGACATCGTAAACAATGGATTGAACCATTTTTCTGTCTCAATACTAAGAAAAACCAAAAACAAAATATAAAAACATCCAAGGGAAAGGGACTTTGTTTGAACTTGATAAACCAGTATATTCATTAATTTCATATAAATTGATGTTGAATATCTTATTAAATCCTCAACTTTACCTCTTTTCAAGCTTCGGTACAAACCCAGCAATGCGTTTGTTTGTAGAAGCTCATGCTGGATTCAAATGCATTTCACTGGAAAAGAAAATGTGACGAATGGCCAATTTTGGTGATAACAGATTATATGTTAAAGGTGACAAAACAATTAACTCAAGCCATGGATGTTATTGAGACTTGTGGAAAAGGAACTCTTTCTTCTGGGAAGCCTTCAAAAAAACCTAGTACTACATCAATCTATGATGATGATCAAGTTGTGGGCTTTGAGAAAGATGCACAAATTATAATGATGAAATTGATACGAGGAACAAAGGAGCGAGATGTTATCTCCATCTATGGAATGCCTGGACTCGGTAAAACAACTTTGGCAAGGAAAGTGTACAACAATCCCTATATTGCTAATTACTTTGATGTTAAAGCATGGTGTGCTGTGTCACAAGCATATAATAGGAGGACGTTATTGGTTGAGATTTTCAAACAAGCTACAGACGATAAGATCAAAAGTAAAGAGGACGATGATGTTACGCAGGGTTCTAATTGGCAAGAGATACCTCATCGTATTAGATGATATTTGGGATGTCGAGGCATGGGAAGATTTGGGAATATGTTCCCCTCAAGGTGAATGTGGTAGCAGAGTAATGGTCACAACACGAATTGAACAAGTGGCTAAGCATCTTCAGCACCACAGTGATCCTTATCCTCTTAGTTTTCTAACGTCCGAAGAGAGTTGGGAATTGTTGGAGAAGAAGGTATTTCAAGGAGAGAGTTGCTCCCTGGATCTACTGGAAGCAGGGTTACAAGTTGCCCAACATTGCAAGGGATTACCTCTTGTGGTTGTTCTGATTGCTGGAATGATAGCAAAAATGGATAGGGAGGCGTCCTTGTGGCTCAAGGTTGCAAATGGCTTAAGTTCTCTTGCTTTAGGAGAGCAGTGTGTGAAGGTAATACAATCAAGTTATGAACATTTAAAAGACCACTTAAAGCATTGCCTTCTTTACATGGCATTGTTTCCGGAAGACCATAAGATTCCAGTGGACCATCTGCTGAAGTTATGGATGGCTGAAGAGTTTGTATTGAATGTCGAAACAGAGAACATGGAGGAAGCATGTCGAAATTGCTTGAGTGATTTGCTTAACAGAAGCCTAATAATGGTCTCTGATGTAGAATACTGCTCACTTCATGATGTAGTGCGTGAGTTCTGCTTGAGAAAACTCACACAAGACAAGTATATGCAGCTCACAGTTCCATACAATCCATATCAACATTTGCATTCCACAGAGTCACGGTTATGCATTTATATTCATGATGATTTTGTTAAACAATTAGATCATCCCGACTACCAGCTGGATAAGATTCCAATGCTCGGTTTCAAGGAAACAAATTCTTTGGAGTTCATTGCTCATCCAAAACTCAATACATGGAATAACCAATATTCAGATCCTTTAGATTTACTTGTTAAATTAAGATTTGTTCGGGCGTTGCATTTGATGGATGTCGCATTGCCAGATTCACGGGCTACTGCAATTCAATCACTAACTGAGTTGAGGTACCTTGCAATTTATGTCAGACAGTTTGAATTGGAGTGGATATCACACCTACACAATCTCCAAACTCTGCAGATCAAGTTAATAAATTATATGAGTAAATCCCTTAGGGCTGCTACTTTTTTGGAAATGAAGAAGCTAAGGCATGTGAATATATACAATTTTCCGGTAATATGGGATGACAATAATGACGAAGGAGGTTTTGAAACAAGTATGCTAGAGAACATGAAGACTTTTTGCACTTGCAATATACGGTTGGATAATATGAACGCAATGTTGTGGTGGAGGTTTCCGAACCTTGAAGAACTAGGCCTCCAGGTTGATGATGTACCTAACTTTCCTTTGTTTCCGATACCAGAAGTTCATACTCGCATTCATTCTCTTTCTGTGAAGTTCTTATTAATGAAAGTCTTCAATTCAGTTGGATGGGAGAGGTTTTGTGTGTTCCCTTCAAATCTTAGGCATTTGGACCTTGCCGGCTGTTTCTTGACGGAAGAAATGGTTTTAAACATTGCAAGATTGAAGAAGCTTGAGAGTCTCATATTACAAATGGGATTTCCTTTTGGGGTATCAGAGAGATATTGCTGGGATGTGACAAATGTAGAGTTCCCTGCACTCAAATACTTGACATTATTCAGTATGCAGATGAAGGAATGGAAGGTTTCAGAGGAATCGTTTCCTGTGCTTGAGAAGTTAGTTGTAAGAGGAGGTTCCTTCGAGGAGATTCCTCCTAGCTTTGCGGATATTCCAACACTAAAACTTATTGAACTGATTGGCTGCAAAGAGTCTGTAGGGGTTTTAGCTATGAATATAAAAAGAGGGATTGAAGAAAACACAGGATGTGACAGTCTCCATGTTGTAGTTGTAAAACAAAACTAAATGTATTGAATTAAAAGCAATTCAAAGTTGGTTTTACTTCTGTATTGTCACATTATTATCTGTTTTTTCTTATTAGGGAACTTTTTAACTTGGAAGCTGAGATTGAAATTCAATTTGGATGTGCACAATACATAAATATGCCCTTTAACTTGGCTTCGAATCACATTTATGCCCTTCAACTTTGGGTGTGCTTAAGTAAATACTTAAACTTATATAAAGTTGAACAAATAGACACACATGTCATCCTACATGTCATTTTTTGTCCTACGTGGTGTCCTATGTGTATTGTGCTATGTATGACTCATGTGTTTATTTATTTAAAATTTGAATAGTTAAAGTATCTGTTTGTGCATTATGAAAGTTGGAGGTCAAAGTTAAAATTTGAAGCCAAGTTTAGGATCCAATATATGTATTGTGCATTTGAGAAATTGCAACAACTAAAGCAATTGCAGGAGCTTCATAGGCACTTCCAATCTTCTTAACATGATGAGACAAAATAAAGAGAACTATAATAATACTTGATATTGAATACATAAGAGCAAAGTGGAAAATATATATTATGCAACCAATGTAGCGCACACTTAATTAATCATGTCCATGCTTTCGAAATCTGATGGGAAAAAATGTTTCAGTCGATTAACAACGACGATTTAGCAGAAACAGAGATCATGTCCGGCTAATAATATGTGGTAAAATAGATCAAACATAGAATCTACATATGTCGATTAAGAAAAATCAAACATCTAACGACAGAGTGAAAAACAATATAAGTTGGCTTATCAAAAAATAAAATTACAGAAAAAAAGTGTTTCACTTTATTTGATAGCAAATTTCATTTTTGTACAATTTATGAGTAAATAATATTTGGATACGAAAATCATCCGTCATTCAACTCATTTTTATTCACATGACAAGTCAAAAATTTATCTATTCGCATCTAACCCTTTTTCAACTCATTTATATGCGATCTACTACTCTGTTAGCTAGCCAACAAGTCATGACACATGAATAACACCATAATTACTTAGGGAGTAGTTGACAATGTTTGTTTAGAAGGTTTTGGTATTTCTGTCTTTAATATACTTGGAATCTCAGGATCTAAAATAACAGGTAATTCAGGCTTTGTGAATGTTGGGATCTCTGATTTTGGAGTAGTTGGTAGCTTACGGTTTGGTACACTTGGTTTTTCAGGCCAAGAAACAGTTGGAGTTTCAGATTCTGGGGCTGCTGCTGGGGCTACTGGAATATCAAGCTTTGAAGAATTAGATTTTTTGGGTTTTAAGAAACCAGGTATATCTGGCTCTGAGAAACTAGGAGTCTTAAAATTTGGAGAACTTGGGGTCTCATGCTTCGGCGAACTTGGCGTCTTGGAATTTGGGGAACTTGGTGTGTCGGGCTTTGGGGAACTAGGATTTTCGGGTTTCGGAAAACTTGGAGTCTCAAAACTTGAGGTGTCAGGCTTTTGGGAGCTTGGTGTCTCGGTCTTTGGAAAGTTTGGCGTCTCAGGCTTTGGGGAACTTGGGATCTCGATCTTTGGGGAACTTAGAGTCTTGGGCTTTGGGGAGCTTGGCATCTCGGGCATTGCAAAATTCAACTTCTCAGGCTTTGGAGAGCTTGGTTTCTCAGGCTTTGGGGAAATTGGAGTATCAGGCTTTGGGGAGCTTGGGGTCTCGGGCTTTGAGGAACTTGGAGTATCGACCTTTGTAGAACTTGGTGTCTCGAGATTTGGGGAGCTTGGTGTCTCAGGTTTTGAAAAAATAGGAGTCTTGGGATTCTGGGAACTTGGAGTCTCGGGTTTTGAGAAACTAGGAATCTCGGGTTTTGAAAAACTAGGAGTATCAGTCTTTGAGAAACTAGGGGTCTCGGGCTTCCGGGAACTTGGAGTCTCGGGCTTCGAAAAACTAGGAGTTTCAGGTTTTAGGGAACTTGAGGGACTTGGAGAACTTGGAGTCTCAGATTTTGAGAAACTAGGAGCTTTGGGCTTTGAGAAACTTGACATCTCGGGTGTTGGGGAACTTGGTGCCTTAGGCTTCGAGGAACTTGGAGTATTAGGCTTTAAGAAACTAGGAGTCTCATGCTTTGAAAAGCTAGGTGTCTTAAGCTTTGAGAAACTAGGGGTCTCAGGCTTTGGAGAATTTTGTGTCTTGGGGCTTGGAGAACTTGGCGTTTCAGGCTTTGTGAAAGTAGGGGTCTCAGACTTTGGGGAACTCGGAGTCTCGGGCTTTGAAAAAATGGGAGTCTCAGATTTTGGGGAACTTGATGTCTCAGGCTTTGAGAAACTAGGAGTCTCGAGCTTTGGGAAACTAGGGGTTTTGGGCTTTGAAAAACTAGGGGTCTCAAGCTTCGGAGAACTTGGAATTTCAGGCTTTGAAAAAGTAGGAGTATCTAACTTTAGGTAACTTGGAGTCTCAGGCTTTGAGAATGTAGGAGTCTCAGGTTTTGAGAAACTAGGGGCATTAGGCTTTGAAAAACTAGGGGTCTCGAGCTTTTGAGAATCAGAGGTCTCTGGCTTTAGGGAATTAGGTTTCTCAGGCTTTGAAAAACTAGGAATCTTGGGTTTTGTTGAACTAGGTGTTTCGAGTTTTAAAAAACTTGGGATCTCAGGTTTTGAGAAAGTAGGAGTCTTAGGCTTTGAGAAAGTAGGGGTATCGGTCTTTGGGGAAGTAGGAGTCTTGGTCATTGAAAAACTAGGGTTCTCAGGTTTTGAGAAGGTAGGATTCTCAGACTTTGGTGAATCAGGGGTCTTGGGCTCGGAGAAACTTAGAGTCTTGGGCTTTGAGAAAATTAGAGTTTCAGGCTTGGAAAAAGTAGGAGTCTCAGGCTTTGGAGAACTAGGGGTATCAGGTTTTGAAAAACTAGGGGTCTCGGGCTTTGAAAAAGTAGAGGTCTCAGGTTTTGAGAAACCAGGGGTTTCAGGTTTTGAGACAGGTGTCTTAGGCTTTGAGAAACTAGGAGTTTCTGACTTTGACAAACTAGGAGTTTCTGACTTTGAGAAACTAGGAGCCTCAGGTTTTGAAAAACTAGGGATTTCAGGTTTGGAAAAACTTGGTGTCTCAGGCTTTGAGAAACTAGGTGTCTTAGGGTTTGAGAAACTAGGAGTTTCTGGCTTTGAGAAACTAGGAGTCTCAGGCTTTGAAAAAGTGGGAATCTCTGATTTTGAGAAAGTAGGGGTTTCAGGTTTTGAAAAACTAGGTGACTTAGACATTGAGAAACTAGGTGTTTCAGTTTTTGAGAAACTAGGTGTTTCTAGTTTTGAAAAACTAGGGATGTCAGGCTTTGCAAGACTAGAGGCCTCAGGCTTTGAAAGACTAGGTGAATTGGAGAAACTTAGGGTAGTTGGCATTGAGAAACTAGGAGTTTCGGGCTTTGAGAAACTTGGTGTTCCAGGTTTAGAGAAACTAGGACTCTCAGGCTTTGAGAAACTAGGTGTCTCAGGCTTTGAGAAACTAAGAGTCTTGGGCTTTGAGAAACTAGGTGTTTCGGGTTTAGGGAAACTAGGGTTCTCAGGCTTTGAATGACCGGGGGAATTGGAGAAACCTGGGGTAGTAGGCATTGAGAAACTGGGGGTAGTGGGCGTCGAGAAACTTGGGACAACGGATGTTGAAAAACTTGGAGTAACGGGTGCTGAAAAAGTAGGGGTCTGAAGAAGGCGACGTGCCGTTATAGTAGTTATCATGTCGTCGTGTATAAAGTAACTAAAAGCAAACAATAAGATGGAGGACAAGTTGTAATGCCAAGCCATTTTTGTGCTAATGCAAGAAACTTAAAGAAAAATGTGGTAAGAGAAAATAAAATTTTGATATTTTAACTGTTTTCCGTTTAGCTATATATAGATTTTTTAAGGCATGTAAAAGGGAGTATTTCAATACTTGATAGGTTAGTTGCCCTATTTATCTGCCAATATTATAGTATCTAGAATTTGTATTATGATAGAAAAATTATAATATCTTGAATATCGCTAGAATGAAGGAATGCTTAAATTTTCTAGCTTAAATGAGATTATTAAGGAAGCAAATAATTGTTATACTATTTACTAATTATCTTTAAATTATCAATCACTATGTCTTTTAATTATGTCCATTCTTTATTTCTAGCCTTTCTCTTAGGATAAAATTTTAAAAAGTGGGTATAAGAGAGACACATCATATCATAATCAAATATAACTGAACTTAATATGCATATCACTCTATCACGATAAGAATGACAACGATGATTTCTTCTTGTAATAACTAAAATCATTACACTTTTCACTAAATATCTCTAAAAATAAACATATAAACTTTATTAGTCTATAATTTTATAAGGCATTGTTTGATTGAATACCGCGTCTGGATGTTAACTTTATTTAAGTATTTATATTATTACTAAAAATATTAATATAATTTTGATAAATTTTATTTGATGGAGAAAAAATTACATATGAATATACTAAAAGTATTAATCAACTATCGACAAAATAATACTCCATATTTTAGTAAAATATGATAACTTTTGGGAGCATTGGGATGTCCCAGTTAAAATAAATAAAAAGTCAATTATAACTCGGAACAAAATTAGGCTTTGTATGAAATAATAGTGATAGAAAGACTACTTACTAACAAGATGTCGATCATAAATATATCATTGTTGTAGAGACATGGCGGGGAATAAGTGTTTATTAATTCTTAATGAGATTTCTTAAATTTGAGCTTCGAAAATGGAGACATCTTTGGTTGCACAAATCATGAGTTGCAGGGTGACAAAGCAGGCAAGAGCAAAGGCAACACGAAAAATTAGATTCATCTTAATTTAGTAATTTTGTTGCGGAGTTTATCAGTAAAGTGATCACTAAAATCACATTAAATAATAAGCTTGAACTAATACTTATAGTATAAAATCAAATAGGTTCAGTATTAAGAATCTTAAAAATTGAACCAACAAAATGTAAATCATATATCTATCTCTAAAAATAAATATCTGACACCTAACGAGAGAAAAAAAAAGACTAGTACAATCCACAGAAATGGCATAAGAAAGATATAACTACACTTGAAATATTTGTCACATTTTTAGAGAGTTGTAAAAAATGATATCAATCAGTATAACAAACACAACACTATTGAGGTGCATATATGGAACAAAATGTTCAACTTGCACTTTAAAAGGAAAAATGTTTAAAATAAATTTGACTTTTGATCGAAATTTCTGTTACGATACTAAACTTTGAAAAAAACCTTTACTCTTGTACTACTTAATAATGTATTTTAAAGGTACAAAAGGAATCCTCATAAAGTTATCTTTTCCGATTGGAAACGTGGGGTACAATACATACAGCTATTGATTGGGAGTTTTTATGTATTTATTTGTTTAATTAACAATTATATTTATATCATTGAAGTCCACCATCTCCTTCCTCTATATTCTTTCTCAGTTTTTTCCATTTCTCTCAACACAAAAGCATCAAATTAAGCAATCTTCTCAATAACCCAAGCAAGGTCAGATTTATAAAAAAAAAAAATTTCATACATCTTACTCTATTTTCTTCGCATCATTATTCATTACTATTTAATTACAAATCATAACTATATATACACATCTATAAACACTACTTATATCCTCTATGTCTAATTTACGTGACACTTGTCATTTTTTTTTAGAGTCAAGCCGTTTAAGTTTGACCAAATTGAAAAGAAATTTATATGTAAGTCTGGGATCCGATCTGCCACTATAAGGTACCCCCAAAAAGAAATAATCAAAATGCTTTTTAATTTGCCGGAAATAAAAATGACCATTTTTAGAGTGATAAAAGATTATTCAGTAGCGAATTTTGACTCAGGGGGCCCTTGAATTCATATATCCAGTAATGAAAGAACATACAACTTTAGTTTGATATGCTTGGGTTTTGTTTTGTCCTTCTTCTCTAAATGTTGTTTTCATTTCTTTTATAAAATTAGGGTGACAAAGCAATTAACTCAAGCCATGGAGGTTGTTGAGTCTTGTGGAAAAACAACTCTTTCTTCAAAAAAAAAACATAGTATTACATCAATTGATGATGATGGAGTTGTGGGCTTTGAGAAACATGCAGAAATTATAATGAAGAAACTGATACGAGGAAGCAGAGTAATGGTCACAACACGAATTGAACAAGTGGTTCAGCACAACAGTCATCGTCCTTATTCTCTTAAATTTCTAACAATGGAAGAGAGTTGGATATTATTGGAGAAGAAAGTGTTTCCCTCAAATCTAGTGGAAGCAGGGTTACAAATTGCCCTACATTGTAAGGGATTGCATCTTGTGGTTGTCTTGATTGCTGGAATTATAGCAAAAACGGAAAGGGAGGCGTCCTTGTGGCTCGAAGTTGCAAATCACTCAACTTCTTTTGCTTTAGGAGAGCAGAGTATCAAGTTATGAACATTTAAAAGACCACTTAAAGCATTGCCTTCTTTACATGGCATTGTTTCCACAAGACCAATAGTAGTCCAGTGGACCATCTGCTGAAGTTGTGGATGGCTGAAGAATTTGTATTGAATGTCGAAACAGAGAACATGGAGGAAGCATGTCGAGTTTGCTTGAGTGAACACAAGCCTAATAATGGTCCCCCGAATGAGAATTAATCGTCACACAGAATACTGCTCACTTCATGTGTGATTTTTAAAGATAAAATCTATTTTATTGTTACATGTATCATATTTATTGTTGAAATGTCACCTTTACAAAAATGAAAAACAAGCTAAGAAGAAATTAAAGTAAAAAGAGGGAAATGAATAAATAAAGATTAATAGAGTAAACAGAAAAAATATCAGTAAATATTCTGATTGAAACTGCATTATATAAATCCTCGGATCAATCTATTTACCTTGAATTCCAAGAACACTGCAAATTGGATCATGAATTAATCTAAAAAGATGCATGTTCTATAATAAAAGGGGGGAAAACAGTGTTAGAAGAAAATAATAAAGAAATAGTGTTAGAAGTTTGAAACATTCCTTTTTCAAAAAAGAACAAATTAATCTACAATGTCAAGTAAAATCCCAAAATCTCTAGTAAAGAAAATTTATTTTTATACTACAAACAAATTAATGGCGTTTTAAACATATAAAAAAATATGAGGATCAACCTATTATAGATCAACTACAAGTTTTCATGTCCTAAGAGACAACTTATCAAACACAAACACAAACAAAAGTAAATTGAAGGGCAGGGGATAAAGGAGTCTTCAGTTTCTTAACTTTAATGGTGTTCCTATATTCCATGCCTTTTGAAATGTGTATGAAGATGAAATGTTTCAAGTACTTAAAAATGAAATATAGTTTCTTACTTGGATGCTTAACAATGCTATTACTTCAAAAAAAAACCTGAAAAAAAGTCATTATTCACTTGGATGCTTAATTATTCTATTACTTCAAAAAGTTTTATTACTTTCAATTGACTTTTCACTTACCCTATTCATGGTGATTTAAGTGTAAGTTTCACACAGTGTCTTTTCAATTATCCTAATTATTGTAATTGAAATGTGAATTTGTTTTTCAGATAATTAAAATAGGCATAATACATAAATGTGCCCTTTAATTTGGCTTTAAATTACGTTTATACCCTTCAACTTTGAATGTGCACAAATAGACACTTAAACTTGTATAAAGTTGAACAAATAGACACAAATGTCCTACATGTCATCCTACATGTTATTTTTTGTCCTACGTGGTGTCCTACGTGTACTGTTTCATGTAGGACTCATGTGTTTATTTGTTTAAAACTTGTATAGTTAAAGTGCATGTTTGTGCATTATGAAAGTTGAAGGTCAAAGTTAAAAATTTGAAGGCAAGTTTAGGGTCCAATATATGTATTATGCCATTAAAGTATTATGTTTTTTTTCCATATAGTGATGTTCAAGGATAAATTGGTAATTCAACTTTAAGCTAAAGGGTTTCCCACTTATAATAATACTAGATTTAGGAACGTGCGTTGCACGTTTATCCCAAGATACTTCATATAAATTTTGTATCGTAAAATTTATCATTGCTTTGGTAGAAACTACATATATATTCCTAGTAAAAATATTATATCTTTAATTATAAAATTGACTAAATAAATAACTATCACACAAATTCAATATTCCAATGAAGATATTAAAATACAACATGATAGGTTAATGTATACAAAGCAACATGCCATAGTAAATTATCAATAATAATAACACAACAATAGAAAGTACGTTGTACAATAACAACACGCAAGAAATATAAATGTTAAACTAAATAAATAAAAAGAGACGAGAAAAGAGAGCATAGAGATTTTCTCATTTTTTTCAATTGGTTTAAATATATATATTATTGTGTGAAATGTCACTATTTATTATTGGATAACATTGAGAAATACAAAGAGTTGTCATAAATAAATATTAATCCATTTGAGATTATCGATGGAAATGAGAGTAATGAACATAATGAATATAATTAGTGAGAGTCACATTCATTTACAAGTTGATGGTAAGTTATGAATACTAATATGATGATTTACTATTTACTATTTAATATTAATATTTAATTTATTAAAAAATTTATGAAATTTAAATGTATTGTGTAAACAAAACTGTAATCTAAGAATAAAATATATAAAAGAATTCAAATATACTAAATCTGTAATGGAAAATCATTATGACTAAGTATTAAAAAATTTATACGAAAATACACAATTCAATCAAATACATTCTTAAGATAAAATTACAAATAAAAAAAAATCAAATATGGGAGCAAGTTTAGCATAAGGCTACCAACAAAAATGCAAATTGATAATGTAAATTGAAGACATTCCTTTTTCCCTATTTTTTTATTGATAATGCAAATTGAAAAAAAGCTATAGTAATAAACATTCAACCTTTGACCATTAAAAAAAGTTAAAAGTTTTGGAAGAGAAGTTAACGAAAGAGACATTCAACTACATAAATGGAGGGGTCTTATCATAGTTCTAATCTCGGCAAATTACAAAAACAAATACATCAAACTTGATATTCTAGTAATTGAAGTGTTATTCATCCCTATAATCACATTACGCCTTGTAATCTTGACAGAAATCCTCTTTGCCTTGAAATTTTCTTCACTTGATTAAAGCTTCTCTAGTCTTCCACACACAAAAATTGTATTACGTATAATTTTTTTCTATGAAAATACTATTAGAAAATTTTCATAGAAAGATTTGTATTTATAGGGAAAAAATATAGTTTTGGAATATGAATATTCACTTACAAAGTTGAAAGGTCAAGTATTGTTACAAATTAAAGACAAATATTAATTAAAAATATAAATTAATTTGGAAGAAGAAACACATACATGTATCTATTCAAAGGGATAACTCTTATTTTTAATTTTTGTTCTATTTAATTTACTCACATGTGTATACCAATTAAATAAAAATATTATAGAAATTCTACTATTTACTATTTAATTAATTAATTATTTAATAACATTTGAATTTAGCATAAGGGTAAAATTGTAATTCAACTTTTCTACTTTGGAGCTTCCCACTTATAATAATACAAGAGGAAAAGAAAAGAAATTTAGGTAAAGATTTAAAAAAAATTATAATTATTATATACATATAGATGATAGATGATAAATGTTAATAGATTAGATATTTTATTAGGAATTAATCTAGGAAGTCTAGAAGTCATTAACATTTAATTAAATTATACAATCAAATATTTAAATATTTTATAACAATTAAATTTATAGAAAGGGTAAAATCGTAATTCAACTTTCAACTTTTTTGTTCATGCTTTTAGTAATATATGATATGGTGTGAAACATTTCTTTTAAACTTCTTTGGGAATACTTAGTCCCCATATATTGCTTTGAAGAAAAGACTTCACTTTACTATGAACTGAACTCAACTTTAAGTATTAAACGAAGTTAAAACGTTTGTGAAAGACTAGTGAAACTTGAAATAAACTTCTTCTCATTAATTATCTTTTCTCTTACTTAACTTGATCTTTAAGTCTTAAAACAAAGTTAAAAATATTTGTAAAAGACTTCTTGAAAAGACTCTAAGAACTTTCTAGACTTCGATCTTAACTTCTTTGACTTTGATATTAACTTTCCTTGAATTGAATTATGGATTCAAGGTTCATGCTCTCATATTTATGGTGATTTAATGATGTTTAGATGTACCGTAGATTGTTAAAATCAACAAGGATATATAGGCACATCACTTAGGAACTAGTACGAAAAGGTGGGGGAAGAATGGAGAGAATTGACATCCGTGGCGCTTTGAGAGGCATGGGGCGCCAACCCTCATCATACAAAGAGCAGGCAGGGGTGCTCTGGCTGGCGCGATACCCAACCCCTATCCCCAGGTGTTCTCGACTTTTCTCCTTTGTTTTTCATTTCTAAACCCTCTAAACTTTCATGGTTCTTTCCCCAAACACTTGGGGAATCATTAGTACAATCAATACCCAATGGATTTAACTCGAAAGTACACCCAGATTCACGAAATAAATCAACAAGAGACTTCAACTACACAACCATCAAGAATTTAACGAATTTTCAACAATTCAAGAACTCACTTTCTTAACATTCAAATAACTTAGATTCGCTGGATTTAAACAAGATTGGCATGTGGGCGAACTAACCCAACACTATGTGATCTCACATACCTTTTTATGGATCACCTCGACGAATTTCACGCGCAAAGCTTGAGCGTTCTAGGCGATTCTTGATTTCTCTCCTCTTTTCTCTCTTTTCCAAGCCCTAACGTGAATTCTATTTTTCTAAACTGAACAAAGGTCTAGTTTTACCCCAATTGATTCCTAAAAAAATGAATTAATTTAATTAGGTAAAGAAAAGACAATTTTGCCCTTTCCGAATCCGGATTGGGCTTTCCTATATCCAAGAACCCAACTTTCGAAAGGCATATGTCACTCATATGATATAGAAATTGCACAGACTTGGCGGCATTGAAAAGATTATTCTAAGAGCTTTCCAATCATATCTGGAACTACACCTAACTCATCTTGATCTAGGAGTTATGGTCGTTTGAATTTGACCAAAAATTCACTTTTTAACTTACTTAAAATTTCTAGATTTTCTTATTCTTTCCAAAAATAAGTATTTTCTTGTTCTTTCTAGTTATGAGATGTTACAAGTAGAGGCTACAATTTCTTAGAAATAAGGCAAAAATTTTAGAACCTGAAATATTTTAAACCAATAAGAGACACTTAATTTATGTGTTGTGACATATTAAGAAGAACTTTTATCAAGTTGAATACTTAATATATTAAAAAAAATTACGTGATTAAAATTGTTCGAATATTATTTTTGAAATTCATCTGATAGCAATATTTAACATGATGTACCTTGTACTGATAATAATCTTGACTGAATAGGTTGTATCATTCATTGGTTTGAACTTGTATATTTTCTCTTCAATTACTATGAAAGAATAACATTTTTTTGCAACACTTTAATTTCAACTTTTCATATCACATGCTTAAAAGTTAAAATCATAAGATTAAAAAACATTTTGATACGTTTAACATACTATATCAAGTCAAATATCAGATCAACTTAAGTTGAATAATATAAAAGGAAGGAGCATAAACAAAGTTATCTTTTCCGATTGGAAACGTGGGGTACAATACATACAGCTATTGATTGGGAGTTTTTATGTATTTATTTGTTTAATCAACAATTATATTTATATCATTGAAGTCAACCATCTCCTTCCTCTATATTCTTTCTCAGTTTTTTCCATTTCTCTCAACACAAAAGCATCAAATTAATCAATCTTCTCAATAACACAAGCAAGGTCAGATTTCTAAATTGTATTATTTTTTTCCATACATTTTACTCTACTTTCTTCGCTTCATTATTCACTTATATTCTTTAATCAGTTTTTTCTTGGTTACTTTCAACTTCTTTTTATTTTATTTGCTTCTCTACTTATTTACTAGGGATTTTGTTCCATTCAGAAGTTAAATTTTAGAGTTGTTAAACTAAATTAGAAATTACAAATCATAACTATAAATAATATTTATACATTACCACATTTCATCTTCTTCATTGATCTGTTTCTTTTTTCAATCTCAACCAACTCAAAATTTCTATTAAACAGTTTTAAATTTTAGATATGAGTTCCTCTCAATATTTTCATATATTATTCACTCGAAATGATTAACTAAATTTTAAAATTTGAGCTTCAAAGCTTTATCAATGACGGATTATTCCATTTTTCTTTCTCAATAGTAAGAAAGAATATTAAGGTGAAATTAAACTCGCATATTTAAGTCTGGGATCCGATCTGCCACTATAAGGGAAAGGGATTTAAACAAAACTTGATGAACTACCTATTGTATTCAGCAATTTCATATATAATTTAATCGTCGACAGGTCACTAATTTTTTCTCTTTTTCCAATCTTTGTTCCAAACCCAACAGTGTGTTTGTTTGTAAAATCAAATGCATTTTGCCGGAAATAAAAATGACCATTTTTGGTAATAAAAGATTATTGAGTAATGATCTTCGTAAAGAGATCGAGATCTCGAATATCTATAAATTATGGGGTATTTTTAAACATCAATATCTCAAATATTTCACAAAGTCATGAAATATTCATAAATAGGTCAAATTCAAATCATTTTAATTCGAGAAATACGCCACTAACGGCCCTTGAATTATGCAGATCAAATTCAAATCATACTGATTTGAAAAATATGCCACTAACGACCCTCAAATTATGTAGATCAAATCCAAATTATCCTAAGTCGAGAAATACACCACAAGCAACCCTCAAATCATGAATACATATCTTATAAGAGAAGAATCCAGAGATCAACATAATTATATCTCAAATATTCATCAATAAAATTCACGTTTCTTCATAAAAAAAAAAAAAAAGTAACCAATTTTGACTCGAGGGGACCTAGAATTAATATCTCCAATAACTGAAAGAAAGTAACCGAGGTAAAAGTGTATGGTAGCGGATATATTTGTAACACACAAAACTTCATATGTTACATCACTTTGATAATGTTTTGGTTTGGTTTTTTTCTTGGCATAATACATAAATATGCCCTTTAATTTGGTTTCAAATCATATTTATGTCCTTCAATTTTGGATGTGCACAAATAGACTCTCAAACTTATATAAAATTAATAAATCGACACACATGTCCTACATGGTGTCCTTCGTGTATTGTGTCATGTAACATGTATTTACTTGTTCAACTTTATACAAGTTTAAGTGTCTACTCGTGTATATACAAAGTTGAAGGACATAAACATAAGATAAAGTCAAATTAAAAGACACATTTATGTCTTCTCCTCTAAATTCTGAAATAATGTTGTTTTCAATTCTTTTATTAAAGGTGACAAAGCAATAAACTCAAGCCATGGAGGTTGTTGGAACTTGTGGAAAAGGAACTCTTTCGTCTGAAGAGACTTCAAACTCAAACAAGCCTAGCATTACATCAATTTATGATGACGTAGTTGTGGGCTTTGAGAAAGATGCAGAAATTATAATGATGAAATTGATGTGAGGAACAAAGGATCAGGATGTTATCACCATCTATGGGATGCCCGGTCTCGGTAAAACAACTTTGGCAAGAAAGGTATACAACAATCCCTATATATTAAATTACTTTGATGTCAAAGCATGGTGTGCTGTGTCTCTACATATAATATGAAGAACCTTACCCCAGAACAAGAACCAGGTTCTGTAAGTTGCTTTTAAGTAAAAACACAAACACTTATTAAATAAAAACCTTCCTCACTCAAGGAAGGAAAACCCTCGTTTTATTAATTCAACTATAAGATTTTGTGATTACAACTCAATAATCAGAAAGCCTTATCTCTACTACCTCTCTCGATTGACTACAATCGACCTCTCCAAAAGGCCAAACTCACCTTTTGTTACAACCCTCACTGAAACTCAACCCTACAAAGAGCCAAACCCACCTTTTGTACAATTCTCTCAAGACTCAACCCCCAAGAAGTCAAACCCACTTCTTGTTACAAATCTAGGAATTATTACAACTCAATAATAAACCTAGAACACATCAACAAAGACTAATAACCCTAGACTTTAATTGATCAAACTTCAATATCCAATAGTTCTGAGTAAAACAGGTTTCGTGAACCTGGTGCTTATGTTGCTGTGATGAAGGTGAACCTGGTCCTCGTTTCTGTGACGAAGGCCTGCGTTTTTTCTCCAGAAAATATGCTCTCAAGATGATATATTCGTGAATATGCAATACCTATCGTTCTGGCTTTGCTGGAAAAATTCTCTCAATTTTTGTGATTGCAAAGACCCTTTTTCCTTCAACTTCTTGATCCTTTATAGATTTGATTTGCCTTCAACTTCTACAAGGAAAGGAATTACAAATCCTTTTCTTTCTTGAACTTGTCTATATTTACTTCTTTCCTTATTTGACTTGAATTGTAATTTCTTTATTTCTTTCTTCTTTGACTTGAATTGCTATATTTTTTTTATTTCTTTCCTTCTTTATTTATTTCCATATTTGTTTCCTTCTTTACAATTCTGACTTTTTCTTCTTTGCCTCAATACTTTTTGTTCTTCGCCGCAATCTCTCATAATTGTACACATATGACACCATGCCTTCACTTTATCAATCATCAAAACTTCTTTATTTGTTCTCCTACTTTCCAACATTTTCCCCCTTTTTGATGACGATAACCAATGATTTGTTACACATCAGACTCTTTGTTAGTGATCAAGACTTCAATTCTTTGTCATCCATCAAAACTACAAACTTCATGTTTTCTCATTCCCCAACAATTTCCCCCTTTTTGATGATGACAAACTATGCATATGTCTTCCACATTATATATTTCCCCCTTTTGGCATCATTGAAAACCAATAACCAAAGAACTCGAATAATATTCAATGAGTGCAATATCATTTTTAACTCATAGCCACTTGGGCAACACTTTCAAGTACACTTCTGCTAACAAAGGTTAGTTAATCTGAGGATATTAGTCATCTTAAACTCTTTCACAATTAAGATCATCAATGAGAAACGAAATAAACAAATATGTACCAGTTTATGCCCTTAATCAAAAACATATAATATCATGAGTATGAGACAGACATAAGCACATCAAAGAGTCAAAAGAGTCTAAAATTTGAGATAAGGATTGGAACAAAGAATATTTAAGTGAAGAAGAAAAGGGATGTTTACTGTCATTGATAATTTTTTTTTCAGTATGCCCATTGTGCACCAGCTTCTTTATTCTGATCACTTTCTTAGGATGTGAATTTCATCAAGAGAAACATGAGGTACATCATCACTTTTTTTTTTTTTTACTCTACTCCGTAACATTTCATTCCTCCATGATTTTTTTTTTTTTGATAGTTTTTTTTTTTTTTTGATGACAACTTTGAAGGAGTACCAACTACCAGTAAGAGATTCATCACATTTTGGTGCACAAAGAGATGTGTTTATCAATAATGAAAGCAAGCAACAATTTATTTCTGTGACAATTGTTCCCCCTGAGAGATAGACAGGTTATACACTTGGAATGGATGAAATATCTATTTGGAGTTTGTGAACCTGGTTCAGATGTGGGTGGTAAATCAAGGTTCCCCCTAAATTAAAGCATGAGTGACTTCAATACTGAGATTTTTCATCATTAGAGCAGTTTGAGATTGAACGATGCTTATTGTCAAAGAGGGTTCTGGTGATCTTTAAGAAAGTTGAATTTTTGATGATCGACCAGGTTTTAGTGCTTATGTTTGACCCAACTCAGGAAATTAATGCATTGAAAAAGGATTGTACATACCTGAGTATTACGGAGAAACCAGGTTTCCCCTTTTTTGTGTTTCTTCATGATTTACTTAATGGTGTTAGCAAAGAGAAAAGATAACATCCGCAGACTTTCTAAACATTGTTTGAGATGTGATTGAGTGTGTACCTGTTACAGTACGAGGTTGAGTTAACAGATATTCATTGTATAATTACTCAAGCATAAGATTATTTGTTTACTAGCCAATTATCAAGGAAATCATGATAATGCATCAACTTGTTTCGATAAGACCATGTTTTGACTGATTTTTCTCAAGTTCTTCATATTCAAGGCCTTCATGAGAATGTCGCATCATCATATTCTCCAATATCAAACGAATCTCAAGCTGTCATAGAGAACCAACCCTTGTCAATTTTTATACCTTCCAATGAACAACAAAGACCAGGTTCACACAACGAAGTTCCCCCTGAAGGGTGGGCCATACTCTTACTGTCCCGATTGCTCTAATATTCCCCCAATCTCCAGAACCATAGATTAGTAGTAATTCATGTTGCAGGTGCATCAATGATTGTTAGCTGTGAACCAGGTTCATATGCAGTGTTCTCTAAATTTGCATCATCAAAGATGTTTGATATCATGTCACTTTCTTCAAAAAAATTTTCTCATCCTTTTCAAGGAATAAACTGTCTCCTTGAAAATCAAAGAGCGAGAGGAAATTTTCTACCATTTTTAGCACATGTTTGGAGCATGCACTATTTATGTACCAAGTTGGATTTTTCCCTCTCACCTTCACCTGAAACACTAGTCAAAGATTAGTCTTGGGAACCCAAATTACTTGGGCCCTTTATGTGAGTAAAAGGATGAATAGATTTCTTCTAGCCCATAAAGGCAAAGAAAACCTTTTATTTGGAGCATTTTTATTTCGAACCAGGTTCTTAGCCGTATAAGTCTTTTCCTTTTGGTGAACTTAACATTTTTCTGGAAAGCTCAAATAAAGCTTTACATTGATTCTTTAAATGACCTGAGTTTCCACAATGAGTGCATAAACTTTTAGACATGTGAATAGTATGTGACACAAGGTTATTCTGTTTTTTAAAACCTATCCCACTTCGACTAGTGGTTTGCCTTTCTTGAATCTGAGTTAAAATTTCAGAGGACCTGGTCCATCTAAGATTTCTTTCCAGATCCAGTTTGGTATTATCAAGATTTTCTTGTAGCAACCTATTCCTTTCTGTTAAAGCTTGACATTCTATGGTTAACATTTTATTTTTTCTTCTAGAGTAATTGAAGTTCACAGCAGAGTTTTTTGCCCTTGTGACTTAACTCTGAGATTTTAATCTGTTCTTTTAATTTATTTTGAAGAAAGTGATTGTGTTTCTCAAGATTGTCATTGACTTCTCTTAAAGATGCATATTTTTCCATCACTTGTTCTTCTTTCAGAATTGACAGACTGATATGCATCTATAAGAGTACTCAATAAGGACTCTAGTTCCTTTTAGAATATGATTCAATATTTACTTTGATGTGATGAAAACTTACCTTACTTTGATTGTCATCTTCTTCATCATCTTCAGAATCTGATCCAGCCATGAGTGCTAGTATGGTTTCTTGTGATCTGCAGGTTTCCTTTTCTTCCTTGGTTTCCACTGCTACAAGGGCAAGAAAGTCATAATCATCTTCTTGTTCTAGTGCAAGAAGAGACTGGTTTTCTGTCTCATCACCCTCAAACTCTTCATCAGATGAATTCCCCATTGCTGGCAAAAGCCCTCTTCATTGACATGTCTGCCTCTTGAGTTGTCATTATTCTGCTTGAAGGGACAAACTTATCCTTTTTTATGTCTTTTCCCTCTCAAAGTTTACCTTTTTCTGCTCTAAGGCCCAAAGTGGGCAGAATTTGATGAAGTGATCTGGGCTCCCACACTTATGACAAACCTGGTCTTTTGTGCTTTCAGATGGTTTTGAAAAGCTTTCTTTTGAAAGGTCTGCCCTCTCTTTAGCATTCTAGTGAACCTTTTGGTAATTAGGGCAATATTTTCATCTTCAAAATCATCTGATGCAGTAGCCTTTAGAACCAGGTTCCTTTCCTTTCTTTTTCTCCAATTTCCTTTTCTTGGTTTTTCTTGAGTTCGTATGTGATGAGATTACCAATTAACTCATCCATGGCCAGTGAGTCTAGGTCGCGGGCTTCAGTGATAGCCTCGACTTTGCTTTCCCAAGATTCTGGAAGAACACTCAAAAGTTTTCTGACCGCTTTCCCATTGGGAATTATTTCACCTAGTGAGTAGATTTCATTAATGATAGCAGTGAACCTGGTGTGCATCTCTTGGATTGTTTCACCTTCTGCCATTCGAAATAGTTCGTATTGTCTGTTCAAGTTATCAATTTAGACTTCTTTACCTGAGTTGTTCCTTCATGAGCAGTTTGCAAAGTTTCCCATATTGCTTTTGCATCTTGACATGATGATATTCGATTGTATTCATCTGGACCTATTCCGCATATCAAGATCTTTTTTGCTTTAGCATTGTTCTGAATTGCAAGTTTATCTGCAGCATTCCATTCTTTCCTATCTTTTGGTACTTGAGTGGTTCCATCAATTCCATTCTTCATGGGTATGGTTGGACCGTCCAACACGACTCCCATAGATCTGGATTTTCTCCTAGTAAATGATCCATCATACGATTCTTCCCCATCCATAATACTTTCCGTTAACACAGTGGTGGTCGAGTTTGTGAAGCTCCTTCTGTGGTGTAGGTGTGCAGCCATTCCATTGAGTTTTGTGTTTCAAGATGTTAGTCTTTTAATGAAAAGACCCGCTCTGATACCAATTGAAGAAACCTTACCCCAGAACAAACCAGGTTCTTGTAAGTTGCTTTTAAGTAAAACCACAAACACTTATTAAATTAAAAACCTTCCTCACTCAAGGAAGGAAAAACCTCGTTTTATTAATTCAACTATAAGATTTTGTGATTACAACTCAATAATCAGAAAGCCTTATCTCTACTACCTCTCTCGATTGACTACAATCGACCTCTCCAAAAGGCCAAACTCACCTTTTGTTACAACCCTCACTGAAACTCAACCCTACAAAGAGCCAAACCCACCCTTTGTACAATTCTCTCAAGACTCACCCCCAAGAAGTCAAACCCACTTCTTGTTACAAATCTAGGAATTATTACAACTCAATAATAAACCTAGAACACATCAACAAAGACTAATAACCCTAGACTTTAATTGATCAAACTTCAATATCCAATAGTTCTGAGTAAAACAGGTTTCGTGAACCTGGTGCTTATGTTGCTGTGATGAAGGTGAACCTGGTCCTTACGTTTCTGTGACGAAGGCCTGCGTTTTTTCTCCAGAAAATATTGCTCTCAAGATGATATATTTCGTGAATATGCAATACCTATCGTTCTGGCTTTGCTGGAAAAATTCTCTCATTTTTGTGATTGCAAAGACCCTTTTTCCTTCAACTTCTTGATCCTTTTATAGATTTGATTTGCCTTCAACTTCTACAAGGAAAGGAATTACAAATCCTTTTCTTCTTGAACTTGTCTATATTTACTTCTTTCCTTATTTGACTTGAATGTAATTTCTTTATTTCTTTCCTTCTTTGACTTGAATTGCTATATTTTTTTTTTTTTCTTTCCTTCTTTATTTATTTCCATATTTGTTTCCTTCTTTACAATTCTGAACTTTTTCTTCTTTGCCTCAATACTTTTTGTTCTTCGCCGCAATCTCTCATAATTGTACACATATGACACCATGCCTTCACTTTATCAATCATCAAAACTTCTTTATTTGTTCTCCTACTTTCCAACATAATAGGAGGACGTTATTGGTTGAGATTTTTAATCAAGCTACAAATAATAAGATCATTATCAAAGAGGACGATGATGTAGCTGACATGTTGCGCAAGGTTCTAATAGGCAAGAGATACCTCATCGTACTAGATGACATTTGGGATGTAGAGGCATGGGAAGATTTGGGAATATGTTTCCCTCAAGGTGAATGTGGAAGCAGAGTAATGGTCACAACACGAATTGAACAAGTGGCGAAGCATCTTC
The DNA here is from genome assembly GCA_027705065.1 of Solanum peruvianum. NCBI lineage: Eukaryota > Viridiplantae > Streptophyta > Magnoliopsida > Solanales > Solanaceae > Solanum > Solanum peruvianum. The sequence goes on along the minus strand of JAKWJD010001760.1, from coordinate 41,964,626 downwards.
AGCACCACAGTGATCCATATTCTCTTAGCTTTCTAACGTCCGAAGAGAGTTGGGAATTATTGGAGAAGAAGGTATTTCGAGGAGAGAGTTGTCCCCCGGATCTACTGGAAGCAGGGCTACAAGTTGCCCTACACTGTAAGGGATTGCCTCTTGTGGTTGTCTTGATTGCTGGAATTATAACAAAAACAGAAAGGGAGGCGTCTTTGTGGCTCGAGGTCGCCAATGGCTTAAGTTCTTTTGCTTTAGGAGAGCAAAGTATGAAGGTGATACAATCAAGTTATGACCATTTAGAAGACCGCTTAAAGCCTTGCCTTCTTTACATGGCATTGTTTCCAGAAGACCATATGATCCCAGTGGCCGATCTGGTCAAGTTGTGGATGGCTGAGGAGTTTGTATTGAATACCGGAACAAAGAACATGGAGGAAGCATGTCGAGTTTGCATGAGCGATTTGCTTAACAGAAGCCTAATAATGGTCTCCGGAATGAGATATTATCTTGATGTACAATACTGCTCACTTCATGATGTAGTGCGTGAGTTCTGCTTGAGAAAACTCACAGAAAACAAGCATATGCAGGTCAAAGTGCCATTCAATCCATCTCAACATTTGCATTCCACGGAATCACGGTTATGCATTTATATTCATGATGATCTTGTTAAACAATTAGATTATTATGACTACCAGCTGGATAAGATTCCAATGCTGGATCTCAAGGAAACAAATTCTTTGGAGTTCATTGCTCATCCAAAACTCTTTACATGGAATAACCAATATTCAAATCCTTTAGATTTACTTGTTAAATTAAGATTTGTTCGCGCATTGCATTTGATGGATGTGCAATTACCAGATTCATGGGCTAGTGCAATTCAATCACTAACTGAGTTGAGATACCTTGCACTTTGTGTCAAACAATTTGAATTGGAGTGGATATCACACCTACACAATCTCCAAACTCTGCAGGTCAACTCAAGTGAGAAGTTATGCCTGAGGGCTTCTACTTTATCAGAAATGACGAAACTAAGGCATGTGAAAATAGAATGTTTTTTCATGGTATGGGAAAACAATGACCAAGAAAGTTCTTCAACCAATATGCTAGAGAACATGAAGAGTTTTGGCACTTGCGATATACTGTTGGATAATATGAATGCAAGGTTCTGGTGGAGGTTTCCGAATCTTGAAGAACTCTGCCTCAGCGTTAAAGATGTACCTGAGTTTCCTTTGTTTCCAATACCGGAAGTTCATATTCACCTTCATTTTCTTTCTCTGAAGTTCTCTTTAATGGGATTATTTAATTCAGTTGGATGGGAGAGGTATTTTGTGTTCCCTTCAAATCTTAGGCATTTGGAACTTGCCGGCTGTTTCTTGACGGAAGAAATGGTTTTAAACATTGCAAGATTGAAGAAGCTTGAGAGTCTCAAATTACTTGTGGGATTTCCTTTTATGAGATTACAGAGGTTTCCGAAGGGTAGCTGGGATGTCACAAATGTGGAGTTTCCTGCACTCAAATACTTGGGATTATTCTTAGTGCAGATAGAAGAATGGAAAGCTTCAGAGGAATCCTTTCCTGTGCTTGAGAAGCTAGTTATATGGAGATGTTCCGATTTCAAGGAGATCCCCCCAAGCTTTGCGGATATTCCAACACTAAGACGTATTGAACTAACTGACTGCATCGACTCTCTAGGGGTTTCGGCTATGAATATCAGAAGAGAGATCGAAGAAAACACAGGATGTGACAGTCTTCAAGTTGTTATACAAAAGTAAATAAATGTATTTAAAAGCACTTCATTGCTGCTCTGTTTCCACTTCTTAATTCTACTTCTATATTGTTGCATTATTATCTGTTTTTTAGGCATAATACGTGAACATACCCTTTTAACTTGATATGAGCTGAAAACTACGTCTTCGACTTTAGTGTGCACAGTAAGCATTTAAACTTGTATAAAATTGAACAAATAGATACACACTTTTATGTGATATAAACATGTAGTACACAATTGACAGATATATACAAACTACTGAGGAGATCCCTTCTAGCTTTGCTGATATTCCAACACTGTGACTTATTGAACTGTCCAAATGCATCAATTCACTTGTGGTTTCAGCTATGAATATCAAAAGAGAGATTGAAGATAGTACAAAATCTAGTTTAACTTGTGAATAATTGAACAATATTGTCATCCGGTGACTCGTGAAATATTTGTACAAATTGCCTAAAAGAGTTTTGTTTCTTCTTTCAGATGTATTATTAACTAGTTCTGGGAATGTTCATTGCACGTTTTTCCTTTAATTGACATTAAAAATTAATTTATATAAGTAATTATATCATAGTGGAGAACACGTAAAATAATCGTTAAGTTCAAAGCTAAATTCTTTTGTATGTAATGACATAAGATATATTTAAATCTTGAGTCAGGTTTGATATTTTTAATATATCATGAAAAATGAAAGGAATTAATATATTTTAATTACTAAAAGTAAGTTTTAATAATAAAAAAGTTTGATCTATGATAAATACTTTTCCACATTATAAAATTGAAAGCCTAGATATTATACTCATTATTGACTAATAAAAAGTTTTTTGTAACCCATAAAGCAAGTCATCTATGATACAAACTTCCATGTTGTATATTTATGATTTGCAAATTCTCAAGAAGATTGTTGAATTTTCCTACAGATGAATAATTTCATTCTTTACTAAAAAGAAAAAAAGAGAATATTATTACTCAATTCATCAAAGTATTGTGTTGACAAAAATGTTCAGTCACATTTGTATCTTTTAAACAAATCTTTTACAATTCAAGGGCAAATAATATTCTAAAAGAATTTTTAAAAAATCACTTTAAAGGAAGTTCAAAATATTAAAAGACACATGACATTAAAATATGCAAGCAGCAGAAGAAGAAGAATGACAAATTTGAATTCATATTTACTGTCCCCAAAGCTCACGATGATAATTAAATTTAAAATCTACAATTATACCGAATTGATGAAAATGAAAAAAAGAAAGCAAGTTTGAGGAGTTGAGGATATATATAGCAAAGCAAGTTTCCATATTCTGATGAATAAATAACAAATATCAATTTTCTTATTCTCGGCGTCAAACATATTAACGTAAAAATTATATTTAATCTACTTTTCTTCTTTTTTTTTCTTCTCTTGATTGGCAGCTTCCAATATTTTCTTTGTTTTCCTCATTTGCAGCTTTCAACCCACTTTTCTTTTCCATATTGAATTGCGTGATTTCCTTCATCCAATCTCATGTGATTACTATTCATTTGAATAACTTGGTCTTAAATAACATTTGATAATGACCTTTAAATTCAACTTTAGTTTCGAAACTGATGCCTATGTAATAGTGGGATTGACCCTTCATATTCAATTTTTATTCTGTATAGTAGTGCCTATTCAAACTACAAATATTTATTTAGTAATTCTTGGTAACGTTTTAGTTGTCAAAGAATAATGATTATTTAATTTATATAATCCAATGAATCTGGTCTACATTAAATTATTTTTTCCAACTTTCTATGTTCTCGTCATTCTAGACATAATTAATGGATGATGTAGAGAATTGATGTTATTTTTAAATGGAAAATGTTTTTAAAACAATTATAACTATTAACTATTTAAGTAGTAATTGGTTATTTCATCAAATTGTATTTTATTTTAAGGATAAAATAGTAATTCAACTTTAAAGTTAAGAACTTTCCACTATAATAATATATAATATGATGATATGATTAAAAAAAAAAGTAGGGGAAATATTTGTACAAATTGCCTAACATATTGTCTTCTTCTTCTTCCTCTTTCTTACCAAAAGAATCATTGCATATCAATAGCATACACATTAGTTTGACTAAACGGCCTTTTGGGTTTAAAAACAATTATGAAGGCCAAATAATTATTTTTAAGGGGTTAATTAATATGAACAAAGGGTAAAATAGTAGGTGATCAATCTATTATTTTTTTAGTTACACTGTAAAATAGAAAGTGGTCATCTAATATGGAACAAAGAAGTATTCTTGTTGTTCACTTTTAATTGTCATGTTACGTTTTTCGAAATTAATTTGATTAATTTTTAAAGTGAAATTAGATTACATTAATTGTATATTTTAACAAAATATGAATATTCAAAAACTATACGAAAAGTACTATAAATTGTTACTTGTCAATATAAATGAAAAAATACATCATAAATGTTAGTAAAAATACTCATTGTTTGACTCTATTAAAGGAAATCATGACAAATAAAATGGATGGAGATAGTATAAGAATAAAAAGTAAAAGATGGAAAACATATACTCTTTCCGTCCCATTTTATATGACACTAATACATTTATGAGGAAAGTGAAAAGTGAGTCTACTTTTGAAGGATAATTTAGTAAATATTTCAAAGTTTTCATTTATTTCTTTAACTCCATATCGGGTCAAATGTTTCCCATAAAATGGTCAGGAGAGAGTATTATTTATGGCATTGTACATAAATAGAATCCTATTCGGTTTTAAATTTTAACTTTGACCTTAACTTTCAAAGTACACAATGAAGCACTTTAGTATCCAACTCTTAAAAAAAAAACACTCAAATATTATAGATCAAATACGTGAAATGCAGATAATCCAACTTGGATTAGTAAATCACTCAAGTCAAATATCAGATCAAACTTAAGTTAAATAATATGAAAAGGAAGGAGCATAAACAAATTTATCTTTTCCGATTGGAAATGTGGGGTACAATACAATTATATTTATATCATTGAAGTCAACCATCTCCTTCCTCAATATTCTTTCTCAGTTTTTTCCATTTCTCTCAACACAAAAGCATCAAATTAAGCAATCTTCTCAATAACCCAAGCAAGGTCAGATTTATAAATTGTTTTATTTTATTTTTCATACATTTTACTCATTATTCATTACTATTTTTTAATCAGTTTTTTCTTGGTTATTTTTTACTTTTTTATTTATTTGCTTCTCTACTTATTTACTAGGGATTTTGTTCCATTCAGAAGTTAAATTTTAGAGTTGTTAAACTAAATTAGAAATTACAAATCATAACTATATATAATATTATTACATTACCACATTTCATCTTCTTCATTGATCTGTTTCTTTTTCAATCTCAACCAATTCAAAATTTCTATTAACAATTTTAAATTTTAGATATGAGTTCCTCACAATATTTTCATATATTATTTATTCAAAATGATTAACACATTTACGGTAGGTTAAATTTAAAATTGAGCTTCGGAGCTTCATCAATGACGGATTGTTCCATTTTTCTTTCTCAATAGTAAGAAAGAATATTAAGGTGAAATTAAACTCGCGTATTTAAGTCTGGGATCCGATCTGCCACTATAAGGGAAAGGGATATAAACAAAACTTGATGAACTAGCTATTGTATTCAGCAATTTCATATATAATTTAACCGTCGACAGGTCACTAATTTTCCCTCTTTTTTCAATCTTTGGTCCAAACCCAACAGTGTGTTTGTTTGTAAAGTCAAATGCATTTTGCCGGAAATAAAAATGACCATTTTTGGTAATAAAAGATTATTGAGTAACGAATTTTGACTCAGGGAACCCTAGAATTAAAATCGAAAGAAAATACTCGGAGGTAAAAGTGTATGTAGTAGCGGATATATTTGTGACACATAAAACTTTATATGTTACATTAATTTGATATGTTTGCGTTTGGTTTTTTTTCTTCTCTAAATTCTGAAATGATGTTGTTTTCATTTCCTTTATGAAAGGTGACAAAGCCCATGGAGGTTGTTGGAACTTGTGGAAAAAGAACTTCTTCTTCTGGACATACTTCAAACAAACCTAGTAATATTACATCAATTTATGATGATGATGATGATGTTGTGGGCTTCGAGATACATGCACAAATTATAATGAATAAATTGATACGAGGAACTAAGGAGCGGGATGTTATCTCCATCTATGGGATGCCTGGTCTTGGTAAAACAACTTTGGCAAGAAAGGTGTACAACAATCCTTCTATTCTTAATTACTTTGATGTTAAAGCATGGTGTGCTGTTTCGCAAGCATATAATAGGAGGACGTTGTTGGTTGAGATTTTCAAACAAGCTACAAGTAATAAGATCAAAATCAAAGAGGACGATGATGTAGCTGACATGTTGCGCAAGGTTCTAATAGGCAAGAGATACCTCATCGTACTAGATGACATTTGGGATGTTGAGGCATGGGAAGATTTGGGAATATGTTTCCCTCAAGGTGAATGTGGAAGCAGAGTAATGGTCACAACACGAATTGAACAAGTAGCTAAGCATCTTCAGCACCACAGTGATCCTCCTTATTCTCTTAGCTTTCTAACGTCCGAAGAGAGTTGGGAATTATTGGAGAAGAAGATATTTCGAGGAGAGAGTTGTCCCCCAGATCTACTGGAAGCAGGGTTACAAGTTGCCCTACACTGTAAGGGATTGCCTCTTGTGGTTGTCTTGATTGCTGGAATTATAGCAAAAACGGAAAGGGAGGCGTCCTTGTGGCTCGAGATTGCAGATGACTTAAGTTCTCTTGCTTTAGGAGAGCAGAGTATGAAGGTGATACAATCAAGTTATGACCATTTAGAAGACCACTTAAAGCCTTGCCTTCTTTACATGGCATTGTTTCCAGAGGACCATAAGATCCCAGTAGACCATCTGCTGAAGTTGTGGATAGCTGAAGAGTTTGTATTGAATGCCGGAACAGAGAACATGGAGGAAGCATGTCGAGTTTGCTTGAGTGATTTGCTTAACAGAAGCCTAATAATGGTCTCCGGAATGAGATTTTATAGTGATGTACAATACTACTCACTTCATGATGTACTGCGTGAGTTTTGCTTGAGAGAAAACTCACTGAAGACAAGTATATGCAGCTCGCAGTGCCATTCAATCCGTATCAACATTTGCATTCCACGATATCACGGTTGTATATTTATATTCATGATGATCTCGTTAAACAACTAGATCATTCAAACTACCAGCTGGATAAGATTCCAATGCTCGATTTCAAGGAAACAAACTCTTTGGAGTTCATTGCTCATCCAAAACTCAATGTGTGGAACAACCAATATTCAAATCCTTTAGATTTAGTTGTTAAATTAAGATTTGTTCGGGCATTGGATTTGATGGATGTGGAATTGCCAGATTCATGGGCTACTGCAATTCAATTGCTAACTGAGTTGAGATACCTTGCACTTTGTGTCAAACAATTTGAATTGAAGTGGATATCACACCTACACCATCTCCAAACTCTGCGGCTCAAGTCAAGTGAGAAGTTACGCCTAAGGGCTGCTACTTTATGGGAAATGATGAAACTAAGGCATGTTAATATAGACTGTTTTTCCGTGGCATGGGAAGACAATGAGCAAGAAAGTTCTCCAACAACTTTGCTAGAGAACATGAAGAGTTTTGGCACTTGCAATATACAGTTCGATAATATGAATGCAAGATTCTGGTGGAGGTTTCCGAATCTTGAAGAACTCTGCCTCAGCGTTAAAGATGTACCTGAGTTTCCTTACTTTCCCATAGCGGAAGTTCATAGTCACCTTCATTTTCTTTCTCTGGAGCTCCCTTTAATGGAGTTATTTGATTCATTTGGATGGGAGAGGTTTTGTGTGTTCCCTTCAAATCTCAGGTCATTTGGACCTTGCCAAATGTTTGTTGACGGAAGAAATGGTTTTAAACATTGCAAGACTGAAGAAGCTTGAGAGTCTCAAATTACAAATGGGATTTCCTTCTATGAGATCATATTGTTGGGATGTCACAAATGTGGAGTTTCCTGCACTCAAATACTTGGGATTATTCTTTATGCAGATAGAAGAATGGAAAGCTTCAGAGGAATCGTTTCCTGTTCTTGAGAAGCTAGTTATAAGTGGATGTTCCGGTTTCAGGGAGATCAAGGAGATCCCCCCAAGCTTTGCGGATATTCTAACCCTAAGACGTATTGAACTGTTTGACTGCACGGACTCTCTAGGGGTTTCAGCTATGAATATCAAAAGAGAGATTGAAGAAAACACAGGATGTGACAGTCTCCAAGTTGTTATACAGAAGTAAATAAATGTATATAAAAGCACTTCATTGCTACTCTGCTTCCACTTCTTAATTCTACTTCTATATTGTTGCATTATTATCTGTTTTTTAGGACTTGATCTGAGCTGATAGCTGTGTACTTTTATAATTATAACATCTTATTATTTATCCTTCAATCAATCATCTTTAAATTCATTTTATCTTTTTGCTTTCAGGAAGTGTTATTATTTGATATTTTTTGGGGAATCACATGAACGTCAATTTGAGATATTAAATTTTCTAATAAATACATAATCGTTGGTGAAGAGATAAATAAATTCAGAAAGGCTGAAAAAAATGAACAAATATTATAATTCTAACATGTAGAAAGTTCAGCTCTACCTTTTGCTTTACATATATCATTTTAAAGTTTCTCATTTAAATGTATAATTAAAATGGATAACTTAAGGGAGAATTGATCATATTTGACAACAATTCAACTTATTATATATACTTGAAAGGGAAAAATATTACATAAAACTATTCAGTTTTGTTTTAGTGTTTTATAAAATCAACATACCAGAGTGATGTAGTTCAATTTGAAACTACACTTCTATTCCAATTGCAGTGTCGAGAAACACATCTATTACTAACAAGAAAAGAATTTACAACTTGCAATAAACTTGAAAATTTATCCATATTTTATATTGAATATGATCAATTAACTTATTGTGTAGTTATCTATGTATTTGGGATTAAAAGAAGTTCCAGTCTAGTCATATTCCTCTATAGATCATCCAGCACATCCTTGAACCCAAGTCAAAAATTTGTTAATTTGTCTTCTTTTCCTGGTTCACTTGGCACATCAAAGTGTGACAAAGTTTTTAAGGTCTTTATGTCCTTACAGTGGCTTACCAAATTTGAAATTTGTCTTCAAGATATGGTAGTATAGATCTTTAAGAATTTTTTTTATTGTATCTTTAACAATTTCAGTTAAGAAAACTTGCGTGAATACTCAATTAACGTGTGTTATTTAATATGTACTAACAATAACTTTATAGAAATATATACAAAGTTCAAAACATGTAGTCAAAAGCAATTAATGACATAATTGTAAATTAATGATTGTAAATGAACATACTAGGATATGTAACAATAGAATGAACAAAATGAAAAAATGGAGCCCACAGAATGCACAATATCCCCTTAAGAAATTATTTCCTTGTAGTACTTGAGGTTTAAAGAAATAGATTCTCTCATATAGAACAATTCTATTAACCATTGTATTGTTACAAAAACAATGGTGTCATTGAGCCACTCAACAAGATCAAAGTACATGAATATTTAAGGCATAATACATTTATTGGACCCTAAACTTGACTTCAAATTTTAACTTTGACCTCTAACTTTCATAATGCAGAAACAAACATTTTAACTATCCAACTTTTTAAATAAATAAACACATGATTTCTACATAGGACACGTGTGTTTGTTTATTCAACTTTATACAAGCTTAAGTCTCTACTTGTGCACATCCAAAATTGAAGGGCATAAATGTGATTGAAGCCAAGTTAAAGGGCACAACTATGTATTATGTCACAAGTTAGAGGTGTGTTATAAATGAATTAGGAGCTAACTATTTGTATGAGTGAATTCTTTTTATTGATGTCATCAATGACATCACAATATGTCAAAATATCAAGATTTATCTTGTGAAATCAATTTATGGTTCACCTAATTTTACCAACAAAAGTTGTTATGTTGACTTTTCTACCAATGAAGAATTATCCTCGTAACTATCATATCTTTTCATAAATCCATTTTTGAATCTTGTCAAATTTAACATGAAGAACTCAGCCTCCAGGTTAAATGTGTACCTAAGTTTCCTTTGTTTCCCATCCCGGATGTGTTGCCAATCTGTGTTATAAAATCAGAAATTACTGGTTCTAGTAAATCATTCAGAAACACGAAGTAACTGAGTTTTTTTTATAACCAGTAAATAAGATGAACATAAATTTATTTTTAAAAAATAATTTAATCTGTAAAAACGTACCAGAATCTGGAATACTCTTATTGAAAATTTAGGAAGAAAATCAAGTCCACTGAATTCACAGTGTCCCCTTAAGGAAATTATTCCCCTCTAGTATCCGAGGTTTGATTTGGAATATAACCTCCCAGGGTAAAATGATTTTAATCAGTAGAGTATAGATACCAAAAACTCTACTGTCAGCGAATCAATCCACAGCAGGAAAGTACACGAAGAAATATGTGATTTTAATAAGAAGGAAGATCAAAAAATTCGTTAGAAATATTCTGAAGACTGAATGGTATTTATAGGCAAGAAGAATATATTCTGAAAGGTTGCAACCCTTTCAGAATTAACACGACCATTAATGAAAGGTTGCAAACTTTCAAATGGTATTGACTGTTCCTGAAAGTTGCAACCTTTCAGAACAGTCATGGCGGGAAATTTTGAATATAACAGAATTTAAAACGGGTCACTCGCGCGGATCCGAGTCGGATCGGGTTTTAACTAAAAAGTTGAAAAAATTTTGATTATCAACTAATTTATTGAAAATAATTTTTGGCCATTTAAATTAATTAATAAATAATTAATAAAAATTATTTCTCGATCATTTGCCAAAGCCAAAGCCAAAGCCAAAGCCGAAGCGAGCGACGACGGCGCGAGGGGGGTCCCTCTTTCCAACCCTTTTAACAATTAATAGGAGTGTTTATTTATTTAAACTCTCCTATTTTCCTTTCCATTACCGATGAGGGACTATTGCCTTTTTCAATAAAGCATTAGAGGACTTTTCAAGTTCCCAACCTTTCAAGTTCTAAACCTTTCAAATTCCTCTCCTTCCCTCTATTTCCCATCAATTCTTATTTCCCATCAATTCTTGCTAAATACCCAACAATCCCCCACATTGATGGGGAATAGTTATAACATAGGAATGCACGGACAATTGTGTACTTTACAAGCAAGGATTATTGCATCTGGATAAGTAGGTTTCCCCTTGGACTTTCCGTAGTGAACATATGTCGGATATACTCGGTCAATCGGTAGATGTGATATCTTTGAACCGTCGAACTTTGGTGTATACCTAGACAACCATATGTCACACAATTAACCCTTTACTGTTTATGATTCTTACGGTTGTGTTCGTTTCAGCTCACATGAACCCTCCTGGTTTCATGAGTGTATAGAGAATAGGCTTTTGACATAAAATTCTCTTTGAAGCGGCTTCCACTTCACACTCACATAGGTGATTTCTAAATGTGTCATCTCGTAGATACACTATTTGGTCAAATCTACCAAACTTAGCAAATCATTAAAAACTTTAAGCTTTTATTACCTCATTAACAAGCCTTAAAGTCTTAACCTTTTCCTGAACATTGTCTTCATCATGAGAATGGATTGAGTTAATTGACAATGTCGAACCGTTAGCCACAACTTTGTTTTTCTCCTTGAATCTAGCTCTTGGGATCTCCAGTCTGCTAGATAGAGTTACCGTCATGCTGACTTGTCCTAAGTCGTAAACCCATTCCCTTAGATGATCTTTCAACTGCCTCTCTCACTAGGCCTTTCGTTAGTGGATCTGACACATTATTGCTTGACTTTACATAGTCAATTGTGATAATTCCACTAGAGAGCAGTTGTCTTATGGTGTTATGTCTACGTCGTATATGACGAGACTTCCCGTTGTACATAACGCTCCCTGCCCTACCTATTGCTGCTTGACTATCGCAATGTATGCAAATTGGTCCCAAGGTTTAGGCCAGAATGGAATCCTCTAGGAAATTCCGGAGCCATTCCGCTTCTTCACCAGCCTTATCCAAAGCAATGAATTCAGATTCCATTGTGGAGCGAGCAATACATGTCTGTTTGGAAGATTTCCAAGAGACAGCTCCTCCACCAAGTATGAATACATAACCACTCGTAGATTTACATCATTTGACCCGGTGATCCAATTTGCATCACTATATCCTTCAATCACAGCAGGATATTTATTATAATGCAAAGCATAATATTGTGTCCATTTTAGATAACCCAACACACGTTTCATAGCCATCCAGTGAGTTTGATTCGGATTACTAGTGTACCGACTCAGTTTACTAATAGCACATGATATATCTGGTCGTGTGCAATTCATAATATACATCAAACTTCCCAATACTCTGGCATATTCCAATTGAGAGTCACTTTGACCTTCATTCTTTTTAAATGTACAACTTAAATCAATTGGTGTTTTGACTACATTGAAATTCAAGTAATTGAACTTATCCAATACTTTTTCAATATAATGAGATTGAGATAATGCTAGTCCCTGGGGAGTTTTGATAATCCTGACCCCTAAGATCAAATCAGCAACTCCTAAGTCTTTCATATCGAACTTGTTGGACAACATGCGCTTAGTAGCATTTATATCATCAATTTCTTTACTCATTATTAACATGTCATCAACATACAAACAAACAATGACTTCATGATTCATAACATTTTTTATGTAAACACATTTATCACATTCGTTAATCTTGAATCCATTTGCCAACATTACTTGATCAAATTTAGCATGCCATTGTTTGGGTGCTTGCTTGAGTCCATAAAGTGACTTCACAAGTTTGCACACTTTCTTTTCTTTACCAGGAACTATAAACCCTTCAGGTTGTTCCATGTAAATTTCTTTCTCTAACTCTCCATTTAAGAAGGCTGTCTTTACATCCATTTGGTGGATTTTAAGATCATGCACTGCTGCAAGTGCTATTAACATCCTAATTGATGTTATCCTTGTTACTGGAGATATGTGTCAAAGTAGTCCAGACCTTCCTTTTGTCTGTACCCTTTGACTACCAGTCTAGCCTTGTATTTGTCAATAGTCCCATCAGGTTTCATTTTCCTTTTAAAGATCCATTTTGATCCTAAAGGTTTATTTCCTGGAGGAAGATCAGTCAATTCCCAAGTGTGATTGCTTAAAAATTGATTCAATCTCACTATTGACTGCTTCTTTCCAATAAGTTGACTCTGACGAAGACATAGCTGCTTTAAATGTTTGAGGCTCATTTTCAAGCAATAGTGCTACAAAATCTGATCCGAAAGAAACAGATTTTCGTTGTCGAGTACTTCGCCTAGGTTCCTCACTAGTTAGAATATTTTCCATTGATTCTTCTCGTGGTCGTTTAGATCTTTCACATGTTGACTCACTTTCAGTTTTATACGGATAAATGTTTTCAAAAAACTCTGCATTATCTGATTCAATTATCGTATTAACATGAATCTCAGGATTATCAGATTTGTGAACCAAAAATCGACAGGCTTTACTATTCACAGCATATCCAATAAAGACACAATCTATTGTTTTGAGTCCAATTTTAACCCTCTTGGGGAATGAACCTCTACCTTGGCTAAACACCCCCACACTTTAAAATATTTCAAGTTGGGTTTTCTTCCTTTCCACAACTCATATGGAATTGATTGTGTTTTTCGATGGGGTACTCTATTGAGTATTTTATTAGCTGTAAGAATGGCTTCCCCCCAAAGATTTCGCGGTGAACCAGAATTGATCATTAAGGCATTCATCATTTCTTTTAATGATCTGTTCTTCCGTTCTGCCAAACCATTTGACTGTGGTGTATAAGGTGCAGTAGTTTGATGAATAATACCATATTCCAAACATATCTCTGCAAAAGGAGATTCATATTCTCCACCCCTATCACTCCGTCCGAATCATTTTTATCTTTAGATTCAATTGGTTTTTCACTTCATTTTTGTATTGCTTAAATGCATCAATTGCTTCATCCTTACTATTAAGCAAGTATACATAACAAAATCGAGTGCAGTCATCAATAAAAGTTATAAAGTACTTTTTTCCACCACGAGATGGTGTTGACTTCATATCGCATATATCTGTGTAAATTAAGTCTAAAGTTTTAGAATTTCTTTCAACAGACTTGTAAGGATGTTTAACAAACTTACTTCCACACAAATTTCACATTTCGACTTATCGCATTTAAAATCAGGCAATACTTCTAAATTAACCAATTTTCGCAAGGCTTTGTAATTAACATGTCCCAAACGGGCATGCCATAAATCACTTAACTCCAATAAGTAAACAAGACAGAATTTTTATTGATACTGTCAATAACCATTACATTTAGTTTGAAAAGACCCTCATTGAGATAGCCCTTTCCTATGAACATTTCATTCTTACTTATTACAGCTTTATCACTAACTAGGACACATTTAAACCCGTTCATAACGAGTAGTGCAGCAGAAACTAAATTCTTCCTAATAGTAGGGACATGCAGAACATTGTTTAAAGTCAACACTTTGCCAGATGTCATTTTCACACATTACTTTGCCATTCCTGCAATCCTTGCTGTTGCTGTGTTTCCCATGAATAAATCTTCATCGTACTCAGCAGGAGTGTATGTTGCAAAGGCTTCTTTTGCAGAGCAATATGTCTAGTGGCACCTGAGTCGAGAAACCACTCCTTGGGATTTCCAACTAAGTTACACTCCGATATCATTGCACACAAGTCATCTACATCTTTCATTTTCTCCACGATGTTTGCTTGATTTTTGCCTTTGCCTTTGTTTTTGTCCTTTCTTGGAGCATGACAATCAGAAGATCTATGACCAGCCTTGCCACAATTATAACAGTTGCCTTTGAATTTCTTCTTGGCCTGTTCTGACTTCTGCCCGTTGGACTTCTTTCTCTTTTTGTCTTTGGTAAGAGCCTCTTCAACATATTACTCCAATGATTGTTGAACTCTTACGCGACTTCTTTTCGGCATTTCTGTTATCTTCCTTAATCTTGAGCCGAATCACAAGATCTTCAAGCTTCATTTCTTTACGCTTGTGCTTTAGATAATTCTTGAAATCATTCCACGAAGGAGGCAACTTCTCGATCATTGCAGCCCACTTGAAAAGCTTCATTTACTACCATGTCTTCAGCAATCAGATCATGGAGAATAAGTTGAAGTTCCTGCACTTGTGATCCAATAGTTTTACTATCTGTCATTTTATAGTCTAAAAACTTTGCGACCACAAACTTTTTCAAGCATGCATCTTCTGTCTTATATTTCTTCTCAAGTGCATTCCACAACTCTTTTGAAGTTGTTATTGCACTATAGACATTATAAAAGTCATCCTCTAAAGCACTCAAAATGTAACCTTTACATAGGAAGTCTGACTGTTTCCATGCTTCAACAATCATAAATTTTTCCCTGTCTGGCATATCATCAGCAGGAACTGGAGTATCTTCACTTGTAAATTTCTGCAGACAAGAGTGGTAAGCCAGAAAAATATTCGTTGCTGTCCATCCTTTAAAATTCACACCTGTGAATTTACCGGTTTCTCTGCTTGTGATACAAGAGGTCGGGTTGGTGCAGCAACAGCCACTGTAACACCAGTGTTTTCCATTTCTGATAAACAAAATTGATACAATATAAGTAAGCAATAAAAAATATAATTGCAGACTTAAAGGAGTACAAAATCACAAAGATTTTTGTCTCCACCAGAAACACATATTTAATAATTTCCTTAAGATTGTTGCCAATCTGTGTTATAAAATCAGAAATTACTGGTTCTAGTAAATCATTCAGAAACACGAAGTAACTGAGATTTTTTTATAACCAGTAAATAAGATGAATAGAAATTTATTTTTAAAAAATAATTTAATCTGTAAAAACGTACCAGAATCTGGAATACTCTTATTGAAAATTTAGGAAGAAAATCAAGTCCACTGAATTCACAGTGTTCCCTTAAGGAAATTATTCCCCTCTAGTATCCGAGGTTTGATTTGGAATATAACCTCCCAGGGTAAAATGATTTTAATCAGTAGAGTATAGATACCAAAAACTCTACTGTCAGCGAATCAATCCACAGCAGGAAAGTACACGAAGAAAAATATGTGATTTTAATAAGAAGGAAGATCAAAAAATTCGTTAGAAATATTCTGAAGACTGAATGGTATTTATAGGCAAGAAGAATATATTCTGAAAGGTTGCAACCTTTCAGAATTAACACGACCATTAATGAAAGGTTGCAAACTTTCAAATGGTATTGACTGTTCCTGAAGTTGCAACCTTTCAGAACAGTCATGCGGGAAATTTTGAATATAACAGAATTTAAAACGGGTCACTCGCCGCGGATCCGAGTCGGGTCGGGTTTTAACTAAAAAGTTGAAAAAATTTCGGTTATCAACTAATTTATTGAAAATAATTTTTGGCCATTTAAATTAATTATAAATAATTATAAAAATTATCTCTCGATCATTTGCCAAAGCCAAAGCCAAAGCCAAAGCCGAAGCGAGCGACGACGGCGCGAGGGGGGTCCCTCTTTCCAACCCTTTTAACAATTAATAGGAGTGTTTATTTATTTAAACTCTCCTATTTTCCTTTCCATTACCGATGAGGGACTATTGCCTTTTTCAATAAAGCATTAGAGGACTTTTCAAGTTCTAAACCTTTCAAATTCCTCTCCTTCCCTCTATTTCCCATCAATTCTTATTTCCCATCAATTCTTGCTACATACCCAACAGGATGTTCATACTCTTTCTTTCGAGTTAGGTTTAATTAAGTTCTGGAATTCAGTTGGATAGGAGAGGTATTATGTTTTTCCCCTCAAATCTTAGGGAGCTGCACCTTTCTGGCTTTCTGTTGACGGAAGAAATGGTTTAAAACATTGCAAGATTGGAGAAGCTTGAGAGTCTCAAATTAGCATTGTGAATTCCTTTGAGGAGATTACAGAGTTATTGTTGGGACGTCAGAAATGTCGAGTTCCCTGCACTCAAATACTTGACATTACTCACTGTGCTAGTAGATGAGTGGAAGGGCGCTTCAGAGGAATCCTTTCCCGTGCTATCTATAATAGCTAGCTTTGCGGATATTCCAACTCTGCGACTTATTGAACTGTTTGACTGCACGGACTCTCTTAATGTTTCAGCTATGAATATCAAAAGAGAAATAGAAGAAAACACAGGATGTGACACTCTCCAATTTGTTATAAAAATGAGTAGTTGTTGTTGTTGATCTTGATGAACAATTAGATCATTCTGAATATCATTTGGATAAGATTCCAAAGCTCAGAGTCCACCAATAAAACATATTGTTTTGGTAAATGTCCTATGTGTCATTTTTGTATGAGTATGGTTCGATATATTCAAGTTCGATTTCAGTATTTTACTTGATAAATCGATAATCATAATTTGTTCAACTTTTACTAACATATATATACTCGTATAATAAAGTATTATGATTTCAACATTTAAGAAAATGTCTCAATTGTATCATACTAACACATTACACATGTAAAAATATATATGCAAATAAAGTACAAACAACTCTTTGTTAATCAATTATAATTCAAATATATTTCAATCAAAATAGAGTAGTCAAAGTTTAACTTTTAAACATTTTAGTTTATACTAATACTAGGTTTCATATTTATTAGTATTTTAATAATATAGTATGTTATTTATATAACCATATATACTTCAGTATGGTATTCGACATTTCAATATGTTACATCTAAATATTAAATATCGTATCAAATACAAAAAAAAATGTGTATCGTGTATCACACCAAATATCATAATATCAGAATCATGATTTAAAATATTTGATATGATATTATATTTTGATATATATCATACCATGCCTAGCCCTGGCAGAGAGTGACAATGGTAAAATTTTCCAGTCCTTGGTATCATATAGAGTAGTACAATACACTACTATATTCCAAAAATATGCATTCCAAGTTACCAAGCAATTTTTTGGTTTTAGTTACTTTCCTATTCTTTTAAAAGAGAACAAAATTTGAGTTATTATCACGGTGTGGGGGTTGATTTGACTCCTACAATATCTACAATATCCAAAAAATTATGGGTACCATAAAAAATAATTATCCAAGCGAAAACGATACATATTCAGTAGTCCAAAGTTTAAAAGAAATTGCTGATATTATAAAAGACAATGTTGATGATGAAATCATAGATGATATATACAATACCTTTAGAATTAGCTATGCGTAAGAAACACTTATCGTATTTAGAATTTTTCTTAATATTACGTGCATTTCGAAAGACAACACTAGAAATTGTGGATGCAATAAAAAAAATTAGAGATGAACTTCAATTAGATTTAATGCTTAACAAAAAAAAAAAACACAATCGTCTTAGATATATTTATACTTTGAATTATTAATTTATAATATTGATGGGAGCATATATTTATATACGTATCTTCTAAAAATATATTTTATTATTATATTATCAAAATATGTGACTTTTTCCATTGGCTGAGTTGGAACTGAAAAAAGTATCATCATAAAAAGATTATTAATTTATCGAATATTAATGGAAAATACACAAGTATTCCCTAGATTATGACAAAAATCTCAGAGACACGTAAGCTAAAAAGGTGAACAAAGTTACAAATAAATAAATTTACGGAGGTAATAAGACCTTAATTTAATTAAGATGTATCTCTGAAATTTTGATTATAGTCTAGAAGGTACTTGTGTATTTTTCCAATATTAATTTAATGACATTTTCCTAATATTAATTTAGTGAGTTTTTATGGTAGTTTAGTCATGACCTAAATTTGAATTAGAATGGTCCTGTCTTCTGACTTATGATCATTAATCATGCATGTGAATGTGCACATTACTCTTTAGATCTAGAATACATTATCTTAATTAAGATGACTTTTTATTCTTAATTATTGCTTTAAGCAACGTGTTACTATAATACTTTAATCTAAGCGCCAGCAACAATAATTAATACAAATGTTATTTTAGTCATTTTTTCTATTATTATTATTATTATTATGTGTCCGTTCAATATTTATTTAAACTATTTACCATCGATTAAGTTAAATTTCTTTTGTTTGTATATTAAATAGTTGACCAAACTATGATCAAAATTCAAAAGGCATATATCTTAACTATTGTAAGGTTCTATTATTCTCTGAATTTTTTTTTTTAAAAAAAAATGTGCACCTTTTTAGCTGATGTGACATCCAAATATCTCTCGCGCGCTTTAATTGCGTGGAGTCACGGAGCGTTCTATGTAAGATAAAAGGTGTATAATTTTTTTTTAAAAAAAAAGTTTGGGAGTAACAAGACCTTAATTTAGTTAAGGTATATCTCTGGGATTTTAATCATAGTCTAGGGGGTACTTGTGAATTTTCCCTATTTATTAAGCAGTTGGTATTAACTCATATTATAAGAGCAGGGTGTATTTAAATTCAGTTAGTCATGTAGATGAGTGTTTTAAGGTTATCCATAATTTGAGATGAAACTAATAATTTATGCCGAGTTTAGATAGACATTTAATAGCATAAAATAAATATAAAAGGACAAACATCTTTTAATTTTCTAAAATGGATAAGTATTATTGGAGAAGGAATAGTTGATATTCCCACTCCAACTATATATTTGTATCATTCTTGAAGATTTAAGTCCACCATTATCTCCTATACTACAATTCTCCCTCATTTTATATTTCTGTCGTTACCATCACCTTTTGATCTCTCATCTGTTGCCACCCTCATCAACAAGACAAGGTGAGAATCATTGTTAACTTCTTTTTGTTGTTATTTTGCTATGTCTCTTCTGATCTTTTGTACAATAATATATATTCACTTTTATATGCCTTCTTTATGTATGTTGTGATTATGAGTTCCTTTTCTTTCCAAAATACACTGATTCACAATGTACCGTTAGAAAAAGAATCATATTTGAACTGTCATATTTTTTTGTTATATTTGTCTTTACCTCCAACAGTAAGATCATATTATCCTTCTGTTAAGTCTCCATATTTCCACATAATGTTATCTATATGGGGCCTGTTTGGATTTTAGTTTTACCTTATCAAATTTAAATATTATTAAAATCTTTTTGACCCACCCTCAAAAAATTGAACTCGACCAATTAACCGCAAAATTGAACCTAAGACCAAGTCCTTAAACTATGATGGGTTTGGGTTTATGTATCTCAAGGGGAGATGGGTTGTACAGAGGAATGAAATTGTTAGATCTCCACAACCACTGAAAAAACTGAAACATCGCCCTTGAATTATCGAATCAGATCCACCAACTAGCTAGTAGTTATTTCGAATTTAATGTCATCTCGGTTTCACCATCTATACCCACTGAAAACCAACTTGAATCTTCCATTTCCAATTGTTAAACCTCACTTCACCTTTTCCATCGTCTTATACTATCAAACCTCACTCCTCTTTTACATCAGACATTTGAGAAGAATGAAATTAGTTTATTTTGATTAGTGAATTTGGTTTAATGTGTGGAGTAGGTTAGATTTATTTAAATAATATTTTGATTTAATTAGAAAAAAATAAAATTCAAGAAGGCGCTACACATTAGTATTTGTATGTGGGAATAGGAAGGTTTAACTAATAAAGGGTAACTAGATGACAAAGAAAAATATATCATTCATGATGAAGGGTAAACATGATCCTTTTCTAATCTAAGATTATATCTAATTATTAAGTTATGAAATAACTTGGTTTCCCTTTCTTTTATGAAATTAGGGTGACAAAGCAATTAATTCAAGGAATGGAAGTTGTTGAGACTTGTGGAAAAGGAACTCTTTCTGCTGGAGAACCTTCCACCAAACGTAGTATTACATCAATTTATGATGATGAAGTTGTGGGATTTGAGAAAGATGCAGAAATTATAATGAAGAAATTGATACGAGGAACAAAGGAGCGGGATGTTATCTCCATCTATGGAATGCCCGGACTTGGTAAAACAACTTTGGCAAGGAAGGTGTACAACAATCCCTATATTGCTAATTACTTTGATGTTAAAGCATGGTGTGCTGTGTCACAAGCATATAATAGGAGGATGTTATTGGTTGAGATTTTCAAACAGGCTACAGATGATGAGATCAAAATCAAAGAGCACGATGATGTAGCTGACATGTTGCGCAGGGTTCTAATTGGCAAGAGATACCTCATTGTATTAGATGACATTTGGGATGTTGAAGCATGGGAAGATTTGGGAATATGTTTCCCTCAAGGTGAATGTGGAAGCAGAGTAATGATCACAACACGAATTGAACAAGTGGCTAAGCATCTTCAGCACCACAGTCATCCTTATCCTCTTAGTTTTCTAACGTCCGAAGAGAGTTGGGAATTGTTGGAGAAGAAGGTATTTCAAGGAGAGAGTTGCTCCCTGGATCTACTGGAAGCAGGGTTACAAGTTGCCCAACATTGCAAGGGATTACCTCTTGTGGTTGTTCTGATTGCTGGAATTATTGCAAAAGTGGATAGGGAGGCGTCCTTGTGGCTCGAGGTTGCAAATGACTTAAGTTCTCTTGCTTTAGGAGAGCAGTGTGTGAAGGTAATACAATCAAGTTATGACCATTTAGAAGACCACTTAAAGCATTGCCTTCTTTACATGGCATTGTTTCCGGAGGACCATAAGATTCCAGTGGACCATCTGCTGAAGTTATGGATGGCGGAAGAGTTTGTATTGAATGTCGAAACAGAGAAAATGGAGGAAGCATCTCGAAATTGCTTGAGTGATTTGCTTAACAGAAGCCTAATAATGGTCTCTGGAATGAGAATTAATCGTGATGTAGAATACTGCTCACTTCATGATGTAGTGCGTGAGTTCTGCTTGAGAAAACTCACAGAAGACAAGTATATGCAGCTCATAGTGCCATACAATCCATATCAACATTTGCAATCCACGAAATCACGGTTGTGCATTTATATTCATGATGATTTTTTTAAACAATTAGATCATCCCGACTACCAGCTGGATAAGATTCCAATGCTGGATTTCAAGGAAACAAATTCTTTGGAGTTCATTGCTCATCCAAAACTCAATACATGGAATAACCAACATTCAGATCCTTTAGATTTAATTGTTAAATTAAGATTTGTTCGGACGTTGCATTTGATGGATGTCGCATTGCCAGATTCATGGGCTACTGCAATTCAATCACTAACTGAGTTGAGGTACCTTGCACTTTAAGTCAGACAATTTGAATTGGAGTGGATATCACACCTACACAATCTCCAAACTCTGCAGATCAAGTTAATAAATTTTATGAGTAAACGCCTTAGGTCTGCTACTTTATGGGCAATGAAGAAGCTAAGGCATGTGAATATAGACTGTTTTCAGGTGGTATGGAAAGACATTAATGACGCAGGAGGTTTTGAAACAAGTATGCTAGAAA
Source organism: Solanum peruvianum (assembly GCA_027705065.1). Taxonomy (NCBI): domain Eukaryota; kingdom Viridiplantae; phylum Streptophyta; class Magnoliopsida; order Solanales; family Solanaceae; genus Solanum; species Solanum peruvianum. The sequence continues at coordinate 41,942,408 of JAKWJD010001760.1, read as the reverse complement.
ACATGAAGACTTTTCGCACTTGGAATATACGGTTGGATAATATGAATGCAAGGTTGTGGTGGAGGTTTCCGAACCTTGAAGAACTCGGCCTACAGGTTGGAGATAAACCTAAGTTTCCTTTGTTTCCGATACCGGAAGTTCATAGTCGCCTTCATTCTGTTTTTGTGAAGTTCTCATTAAAGAACGACTTCAAATCAGGTGGATGGGAGAGGTATTTTGTGTTCTCTTCAAATATTAGGCATTTGGACCTTGGCGGCTATTTCATGACGAAAGAAATGGTTTTAAACATTGCAAGATTGAAGAAGCTTGAGAGTCTCAAATTATTTTTGGGATTTCCTATTGGGAGACCAGAGTACCATTGTTGGGATGTCACAGATGTGGAGTTCCCTGCACTCAAATACTTGGGATTACACACTATGAGGATAGTAGAATGGAAGGCTTCAGAGGAATCCTTTCCTGTTCTTGAGAAGTTAGTTATAAAAGGAGGTTACATCAAGGAGATTCCTCCTAGCTTTGCGGACATTCCAACACTAAAATTTATTAAACTGATTAGCTGCAAGGAGTCTGTAGGGGTTTCAGCTATGAAAATCAAAAGAGAGATTGAAGAAAACACAGGATGTGACAGTCTCCATGTTGTAGTTGTAAAATAAAAATAAATGTATTTACAAGCAATTCAAAGTTGCTATATTTTGCACTTCTGTATTGTCACATTATTATCTCTTCTTTTTAACTTGGAAGCTGAGATTGCAGTTCAACTTTGCAAGTCTTTGAGAGGTCAATTTCAAAATGTGAGATGTTTCGTTATGCTTTTGAGAGAAAATAAACTGTTTTTGCACACTAAAGAGTATGTTTTTCCAGATTTTAACATAAAGAGTATATTTTTTCCAGATTTTAACATAACTCTTCATTCTCCTTCTCCAAACCCAAAAGCATTAATCAACCTTGGAGCATGCAACTAATCGATCACCCCTTTTGCCACTCTCAGTAACGAAACATCTTATTTCTAAATTTTATGAGGTTATTTCTCTTTCAATATTTTGTAGTAATATCTTTTATACAGTAGCTCATTTCTTTATAAGCAACTTTCACATATAGTAAATAAAAAAAAACATATTTGTATGTTATAGCTGTAATGACCCTTCTTGTCATTTTTAGTGTTTTATCTTCTGTGCATCGTTTAGAGCGTTCCTATAGCGATTCCAAGTCATTTATGACTTGCTGGGACTGACAGGTCGGTCACCTGGTCATTCATTTTGTTATTTTGTGAGTTTTAGTATTTTTGAAGCTTATGAACCTTGAACGATCATTTTCGATCAAAAGTTCAAGAAGATGACATCAGAATCCAATTCTGACGATTCCATCAGTTCCGGAAGGGTCATTTTAGTCTAGTAGCATTGTCGACATTACTCCCAAAGTTTTCAGTGTGAGTTGGTGGGATTAGGCGTTTTAACTTTAAGTTTAAAGGCTAAGTTTGACTTTAGTTAACATTCTGAGTAAACGCGCTCGGATGAGAATTCCGTCAGCGCGGTTAGCTCCGGAATGTCAAGTTTGGTCTAGTTTGACCCTTCTTTCGGGTTTTGAGGTTTTTGATATTTTTCCGAGCCCTTTTGTGGTTTTTGACTTAAAATGGCCAATGGAAATGGGACCCACATTTTATCGAGATGACCTCTGATGAAAATTTTGACTGCGCCTTTGAGTCCGGAATGTCGACTTTGGTAGGGTAGCATATCTATTTTATTTTTATCAGGTTCCGAACGGATTCCGAGCACCCGTCATAGACTTTAAAGAAAGTAGGCAAAGATGAATCTGGTGCAGCCCTTATAAAAACCCAACTTTCAGCATTGTGTCTTACTTGGAAATCTTGATATATTGAGCTATAGAACTCCAAATTGGGCGATTCAAAAGGCTAAGTTGTGAGATTTTTCGAGGGCAACGCATTGGTGAGCTTGGAATCTGATTTGGGGACACGATTTGAGGTAAATTTTGGGTTTTAAATGCTGTCATAGCTCATTTTCGAGCACAAGTTTTGGGAAATTTTAGAAGGTGATTTCTTGGCCATTTTAGGTCCGAATCAAGTGATTCAAGAGCCTAAATTGTGGGGTTTTTCGTGAGGATCATCGTGGTGTGATTGGTTTTGGCTGTTGGAGCTTCATTTTTGGTAAAATCTTGTAAGTAGCTGCTGCCATTATTGCTGATTTTTAGCTTAGAATTTGGGTTTTTTTTGTTGCATGTTCATGTTGGGACTGTCTTGAGTCTTGAATTGTGTTCCATTCGGGTATACAAGTTCCGAGAGTTATTTAGGACTTTTATTTGGGGTTAATTCGGGATTTCTCAACGCGGATCCCACTTTTTCCATTTTGACCGTGAAATTGACCCGTCTCCGTTTCTTGCGATTTTAGTGTTAAATGATTGTAATAACGTTGTGACTCTATTTCTGATAGTGTATCAACGTTTCGAGGCCTTTTAGAATGTAAAAGATCCGGGGAGTGAATTTTGGAGCGCGCGTGATCTGCATTCAGGTAGGCTATGGTTTCTCTTCTTAGATTGAACTCGAACATGTGAATGCATGTTGATTAGTTGGAATTTGGGTTGGGTAGTTATTGGATCGTGCATAGGTGTTAAAAATCATATTTCGGCCTTTTTCTGATAATTATCGGGTAACTGTGAGCATGTTTATTGTTATTAATTGACCTTCTTTGCTATATGAATTACTTATATGTTTGAATACTGGTTATCAGAAGTATGTTGGGCCTTAGTTTAGGTTTGACTAGGGTTTTCCTTAGAAATGCATGATTCAAAGTCGGTAGGACTTAGTTTAGCCCCGACGTCGCTCGGCCGGCTTAAATCCTTGTAGACTGATGTAGCAGACTTGAGTCTGATAGTGGTATTTAGCTAGACGATGAGCTTGCTCTAGTGATAGTTACTCTTATTTCTTTGATGTTACGGCTTCTTGAGTTACGTCAATGACAATGAATTCCGCTCCGTGATTCAAAGTTGAGTTTCTATTCGACTTTAAGGTCTTACATTGATTAGCTAAGTCTGGATGGTGTTCCATGGGTTTATATGATTATGGATAGATAAAGACTCTCTCAGCAGCTATATCGACATCTTTGTCGGGTATCCGGATTTAAGGTCCGGCCTCGACCATCCACATACTTATGTAGAGCATCCGGTTAGAGGTCCGGCCTCAAGTATGTAGAGCATCCGGTTAGAGGTCCGGCCTCAAGCATGTAGAGCATCCGGTTAGAGGTCCGGCCTCAGTTACTTATGTTTTGCAATTGGCTACTTGCGTAATTCTGGTGAGCGTCCGGTTCAAGGCCCGACCTCCGTACCGTAGATTCTACTTTTTGGTTCGGTGTTCTTTGGCCTCGAGTTTTATTCTCCTTAAGTTATAGTTATTTTGTGTACTCGTCGGGCTTATGGGGGTCCGTTCGGGTTTTTATTTAAACTTGTGCACGGGTGTACCTTTTGGGCTTATGGTGGGTCCAGTTAGGTGTAGTTAGCTTATTTATATTAATTTAGTTAGATCTTTATACACTCGTGTGCATTATTGTGTTACCTAGCCTTCTGTTCTTGACCTCTAGTTTTGTGATTCCGTCTTTTCATAGTGCTTTACTTTTTTAGTTCAGTCGGCCTATGATGCCTACTGGGTACCTGTTATTTGGTACTCATGCTACGCTCTGCATCTATTTTCGTGATGCAGGTCCGAGCACCAGTAGTCAGGGTTGATTGAGTTTGGAGAATTTCTAGTCTGGAGACAGGGGTGAGCACACAGCGTTTTGTACTATTTCAGTCTCCATCTGTTTATATAAAGACTTGTCTTTTACTTTTCGAGACAGTCTAGTTTCGGTGGTCCACTGTTGGGACTTGTACTCGTTTTGTTGGTAGCTCTGTATTAGTGACTTCCAGGTTCTGGGAGGGATCCTTTATTGTATTTATGTTTTGGTTTGCTTATGTTGTTATAGTAATTTTTCTTAGTCTTGTTTAGTTTCTACCCTCACACCCATTATGTGTGGTTCTGGGTTGTGGTTTGGCTTACCTACTGATGGGTTATAGTAGGTGCCTTCATGGCTCGAGAAATTGGGTCGTGACAATAGCAAAGTTTGCATAATTGCGCTCATAGCGAACCTATAAATGTACAATTCGCTATACATATACAATTATACGTTTTGCTGGCCTATTTCGCTACAATTGTATAATTCGCTGGCCTATTTCACTGCAATTGTATAATTCGCTGACCTATTTCGCTACAATATCTGTATAAAATTTGCATTTGTATACAATTGAATTGAAGTAAAATGTTTGTATATTGTATAATTATAAATGTATAGGAAGAAGATATATGTTTTTGCATGTGTATACACAATTTTCTCTCGCTTTAAACAAAACATAAACAAAATTTATACACTTCTGTTGTATAAAGCGAGAGAAAATTGTATTTCACTGCAATTTTATAATTCGCTGGCCTATTCCGCTGCAATATCTGTATAAAATTTGCATTCATATACAATTGAATCGAAGTAAAATGTTTGTATATTGCATAATTAAGTGTATAGCACGAAGATATATGTTTTTGCATGTGTACATACAATTTTCTCTCGCTTTTTACAAAACAAAAACGCAATTTATACACTTCTGTTCTATAAAGCGAGAGAGGCGAGCGAAAGTTTTGGGAGAGTGGCAAGCGAGAGTTTAGGAAGAGAGGCGACTGACAAACGTTTGCTATGGGGCACAATTAAATCAAACATCAGCTACTCCATTTATTTTACATTATTTGTTTGCTATTCTGTACAATTATCCCTTTCTTTATATATGGACGTAGATCAACTGAGAAATCCACATTAAATTATTGTCTCTTTTGTTATATTTCTCTTATGTTGTCTGACATGTGATTTATTTGGATCCTAAGATTGTTATACTAAGTTAGAAATTACAATTCTTAGAAATTCCATCCTAAGATTATATGAAGTGAACTACTGAAGTAAGCTGTTTGTTCATTTCGTTCATCTTTGATTATATAGTGGTGGCCTTTAGACTCATAAAACTTTACTTTGTTACTCTAAAAAAATTTCTTCTAAATTTTAAGATGGTTAATGTTTGTTTTATGAAAAGATTGATTTGTTTCTTACTTTTATAAATAGGAATGTTACTATTATTTTCGATACATAGAACTTTCCAATATATAAATAAAATATTTTATTTACGTAATTTAACGTTAGTTTCAGTAAAAGTATATACAAGTTAAATCATATAATTTATTTATTATTAGACATAAATTACGACCAGTAAAAAAATTGTGACAGTTAAAAAAAAGTAGGCAATATTTTGGAAAAAAAAAAGGACGGAAATAACGTTAGCTGCTGATTGGGACTTCCAAATTTTAGCCAGACCTAAATTTAAAATGATTATTGTATACCTACTTAACGTGTATGATTAATCAGTAACACGCCATGTAGTACTGTACAATATTTGTTTAATTAACATGTACTTAGTTTTACTACATCACTTTAATTACTTCTTAATATAATTTTTTTTGTACATCTCTTAATGTTTATGATTAATTATGTTTTTCTCTTCCTATGATAAAACTGATAAGTGAATAAAAATATTTTTAGTATAGTGGACAAAATAAAAATGAACGTAGACCATGAGATTCGAGCTCAAGTCGTGGATGGCTGAAGAGTTTGTATTGAGTTCTGTAAACAAGGTGATCTCGTAGCTCAACTTGTTTTCTCTCGCTTTTTACAAAACAAAAACGCAATTTATACACTTCTGTTCTATAAAGCGAGAGAGGCGAGCGAAAGTTTTGGGAGAGTGGCAAGCGAGAGTTTAGGAAGAGAGGCGACTGACAAACGTTTACTATGGGACACAATTAAATCAAACATCAGCTACTCCATTTATTTTACATTATTTGTTTGCTATTCTGTACAATTATCCCTTTCTTTATATATGGACGTAGATCAACTGAGAAATCCACATTAAATTATTGTCTCTTTCGTTATATTTCTCTTATGTTGTCTGACATGTGATTTATTTGGATCCTAAGATTGTTATACTAAGTTAGAAATTACAATTCTTAGAAATTCCATCCTAAGATTAAATGAAGTGAACTACTGAAGTAAGCTGTTTGTTCATTTCGTTCATCTTTGATCATGTAGTGGTGGCCTTTAGACTCATAAAACTTTACTTCGTTACTATAAAAAAAATTCTTCTAAAATTTTAAGATGGTTAATGTTTGTTTTATGAAAAGATTGATTTGTTTTTTACTTTTATAAATAGGAATGTTACTATTATTTTCGATACATAGAACTTTCCAATTTATAAATAAAATATTTTATTTACGTAATTTAACGTCAGTTTCAGTAAAAGTATATACAAGTTAAATCATATAATTTTATTATTTGACATAAATTAAGACCAGTAAAAAAAAATTGTGACAGTTAAAAAAAAGTAGGCAATATTTTTTTTTAAAAAAAAAGGACGGAAATAACGTTAGCTGCTGATTGGGACTTCCAAATTTTAGCGAGACCTAAATTTAAAATGATTATTGTATACCTACTTAACGTGTATGATTAATCAATAACATGCCATGTAGTACTGTACAATATTTGTTTAATTAACATGTACTTAGTCTTACTCCATTACTTTAATTACTTCTTAATTTAAAATTTTGTACATCTCTTAATGTTTATGATTAATTATGTTTTTCTCTTGCTATGATAAAAATGATAAGTGAATAAAAATATTTTTAATATAGTGGACAAAATAAAAATGAACGTAGACCATGAGATTCGAGTGTATGATTTGCTCAAGTTGTGGATGGCTGAAGAGTTTGTATTGAGTTCTGAAACAGAGAACTTGGAGGAAGCATCTAGAGTTTGCTTGAACGATCTACTTAATAGAAGCCTTGTAATGGTCTCTAAAAGGAAAATCGATGGTGACATAGAAAGGTGCATACTTCATGATGTAGTGCGTGAGTTTTGGTTGAAAAAGCTTAAAGAAGAAAAGTTTATGCAGCTAACAGTGCCATACAGTCCATATCAGCATTTATGTTGTATGAATTCACGGTTATGCGGTTATATTCATGATGATCTTGTTAAACAATTAGATCATTGCGAATATCAGTTTGATAAGATTCCAGTGCTCGAGTCTAAGGAAAGTACAAAGTGTTTTGGTGAATGTTTTTAAGATCCTTGGAATTTATTGAATGTTCAACCCATGGAAAAAATCAAATCCTTTACCTTTACTTGTTAAGTTAAAACTTGTTCGGGTGTTGCATTTTCCTTATGAGGATCTGCCAAGTTCTTGGCCTTGGTCTTGGGCCTTCTCAACCCAAAAGCTAGCTCAAAGGTTAAGACTTTTCCTCACACTTATAAATTGACCATCAGCCCTCCCGGTGGGCTGAGACTTGTTGACAACCTGGGCTCTGATACCAATGTTGGGTGGTCTTGGGCCTTCTCAACCCAAAAGCTAGCTCAAAGGTTAAGGCTTTCCCCTACACTTATAAATTAACCATCAGCCCCTTCCACTTCCGATGTGGGATAACCCAACACTACCGCAGTACAATCTCTGACTCACTTGAGGTACGTTGAAATTTCTGTTGAAAATTTCGATTTCAAGTGGATATCTCACCTTTTGGATCTTCAAACTCTAGTGGTTCGTTCATCTAATATATTAAGGACATCGCCTGCAACTATCTGGAAAATGAAGAAGCTGAGGCATTTGAATGTAAACAAACTTTGCTTGGTATGGGATTTTTGAAGAATGTTCATCAAGTATGCTAGAGAACTTGAAGACATTCTGCACTTATCGTATATCTGTGGATGATATGAATCCAAGGTTCTGGTGGAGATTTGCGAATCTTGAAGAACTTAGCCTCCGTGTTGAAGCTTTACCTAGTAGTCCTTTGTTTCCATCAGCGGAAATTCATACTCATACTCGTCTTCAATCTCTTAATCTGATCATAAGCCCTCGAGGATTCTTTGATTCAGTTGGTTGGAAGAGCTACTTTGTCTTCCCTTAAAATCTTAGGGATTTGTGCATTGGAACAAAAGAAATGATTCTAAACATTGCAAGATTGGAGAAGCTTGAGACTCTCACATTAGAGGGGAGAAATCACCTATGGGAATCAGCTTACTATTGTTGGGACGTCACAAATGTGAAGTTCCCTGCACTCAAATACTTCGAATTACACTTTGTGAAGAGGGAAAAATGGGAAGCTTCAGAGGAATCCTTTTCCGCGCTTAAGGAACTATCTATAAGAACTGGTTACTTCTACAAGGAGATCCCTCCGTGCTTTGCAGATATTACAACACTGCGACTTATTAAAAACTGTATGACTACACCAACTCTCTAAAGGTTTCAGCTATGAATATCAAAAAAGATATCGAAGATAACACAGGATGTGACAGCCTCCAAGTTCTTTTATTGTAGTATTTGTTTTGCTTTGTATTCTTTATTTATTTTGTATCAATTATATTTGAAATACAACTGTATTCATCCTTTCTTTGATTGGATGAAAATACATTTGACACACATTGTATTTGTATTTATACAAATATACAAAATACAGTTTCTCAAATACAATTGAAATAAAATACAACACTCTAATAAAATTGATACTTTTACCATTTTAACCAAAGTAATGTATGATTGGTAGACTATAACAACTTGTATCAACTCCCAGTATGGGAAAGGATTATTAAGCTTAATGAATAGATATGTCAAAGTTGGAACTATTTAACAACTGGAGTTTTCAAACAGCTCCATATACATTATAGCAAGTAGCCAACCAGGTGTTGTGAAGTAGCTTCATCAAAATCTACAGATTTCTATATCACCTGCTCGCAGTAGCGGAGCCAGAATTTTCATCTAAGGAGTTCATACTTTAGGACAAATAAAAATAAAAAGATAAACCTTACTGGTCAGATTATGAAGATTTAGCTACAAAATAGTCATACCTCAATAGGTGGACTAAAACCGAAATTTAGAATAGGTGGACTAAACCGATTAGTCCACCTATTCTATTGAGCTGCTCTGTTGATATTATGTATCAACGTTACCATAGTTATTGTTATGCGGAATTCGATATAATACGAGAAAATATAAACGCGAAAAACAAGACAACAGATTTACGTGGTTCACCAATAACTTGGCTACGTCCACGGGAAGAGGGGAAGCAGTTTTATTATGGAGAGGCAAGAACAGAAATTACAGAATAGGGTTTGCCCTAGCGTCTATATATAGTGCTAGGGTACGCCCTAACAGGCTTGGGCCCAACATACAGAATTGACAGATAATTAAGGGCCCAATACAACAACATTGTATACCGTCGGGCCGGGGGCGTCTCCGCCCCCCCGGACCCCCAGGCCAGGGGGCGCGTCGCCCCCCTGGACCCCCCGACTCGCTGACCGGGCAGCGAGACCCCCGTCCTTTCTGCTGTAACGGGTCCTATTCAAGGCATTCAACAAATCTCCACCTTGACTTGAATTCTCCGAACAGATTCTTCAGACGCACTATGATAGTGCCGACCTCCTCTTCCTCAGAATTGCCCCGCAGGGCAATTAACAGCTTCTGATGTTGAGCAAGTCCAAACAGTGTTGAAACTTGCTCTGTGGAACCGGCTTTGTGAACATATCAGCAGGATTATCAGCAGTTCCTACTTTCTTCACCTTGATTCTCTTCTCACTTCTCAGAAAATGATACCTCACGTCAATATGCTTGGTTCTCTCATGATGGACTTGATCCTTGGCTAGACAAATTGCGCTCAAACTGTCACAATACACCGTAGCCTGATCATGATGCAGACCAAGATCACTAACCAGCCCTTTCAACCAAATCCCTTCTTTTGCAGCCTCTGTCAAGGCCATGTACTCCGCTTCCGTAGTAGACAAAGTCACTGTAGGTTGCAAAGTTGCCTTCCAACTGACGACAGATCCTCCAAGGGTAAACACATAGCCAGTCATTGATCTTCTTGTGTCAACATCTCCAGCATAGTCAGAATCAGAATAGCCAGTAACCAAGCACTGAGTATCACCTCCATAAATGAGACCAACGTCAGATGTACCTTTAAGGTATCGGAAAATTCTCTTTACAGCCTGCCAATGTTCTCTTCCTGGTTGTCCCCTGAATCTGCTCACTAAACTGACTGCATGTGCTAAATCTGGCCTTGTACAGACCATAGCATACATCAAACTTCCTACAGCACTGGCATAAGGGACTCGTGACATATACTCCTTCTCTTCTTCAGACTGTGGAGCGAACATGGCAGTGAGATGGATATTGGAGGCACTGGGGGTATCAATAGGCTTAGATGAAGACATGCCAAACCTCCCCAAGACCTTCTGAATGTAGCTTCTCTGTGACAAGAAAAGTTTCCTTCTCTCTCTGTCTCTAATGATCTCCATCCCTAGAATTTTCCGAGCGGCTCCCAGATCCTTCATCTCAAACTCAGCACTAAGTAAACCCTTCAGCTTCTGAATGTCATACTTCTTCTTTGCAGCTATCAGCATATCATCTACATAAAGCACTAGATAGATGAATGAATCATCCTTGAGCCTATTGTAGTAGACACAACAATCATATGAGCTCCGAGTATAGCCCAACTTCACCATATAGCTGTCAAACCTTTTGTACCACTGCCTTGGAGACTGCTTAAGTCCATATAAGGACTTCTTCAACTTGCAGACGTGATTTTCCTTCCCTAGAACTTGGAAACCATCCGGCTGAGTCATGTATATCTCTCCTCCAACTCTCCATGTAGAAACGCTGTCTTCACATCAAGTTGTTCAAGCTCCAGATTCTGATGTGTAACTATCGCTAGTAACACTCGGATGGAAGTATGTCTGACCACTGGTGAGACCCCCGTCCTTTCTGCTGTAACGGGTCCTATTCAAGGCATTCAACAGTTATAAATATGAATGTTAACCAGGATAGAATGCGACAGGCGTAGGGGGGATCGGAACAAGATCAGTTTTTAGTCCACCTATTCTATTCAGCATGCTTTGTGTATACGTTAACAGAATCAACTAAATAAAGTATAAACAATGAATTTGAAATTCAACAAATGAATGAATTGCAATAAAATATCAACTTCTCATAAAGTTGAAATTTTGAATCCGCCTCGAGAAATATCCATCATAATTTGCTCCTAGACATGTCTTGTTCCAAATAGTAGTTTATAGTATGTCATAACAAACACGTTTTTCAATTAATTTGTTAGGTCCTCTGTTTCTTCTTTAGTATAGTACAAAAAATAACTACAAAATGCACTTTAACATTGAATTTTCATCTAGAATATTCAATGCATATGAATATTAATTAAATCAGCTCAAAAGCATTGTATCTTTTTTCATTTCTTTCACTTTAAACTAAGAAACAAATCATGTAAAATCACTATTTAATTGTGAATTCTTTCCCCCTCTTCCATTTCAAATCTAGTTAAAACCAAACCATCTAGCTCCTCCATATACCCTCACAAGTCTATCGCAATGAAAGAAAACCAAATAACATCCAAAAAACAACAAACAATGATCCTGAACAAGCTCATATTATCATGTATTTTCTTCATCTTTCTCTTGTACTTGATACTAAGAGCAAACTCCCCATCTTTCAAGCTAAAAAACTTATCAATAAGCTCATGCAACAAGATTCCACCATCTCTAGCTGAATCAATTCTCCACTATGCCACTACCAACAAAACAATACAACAAAAACACGACGAAATGTCAATAACACTTAAGGTCCTTGAGAAGAAATCACCATGCAATTTCTTAGTCTTTGGACTTGGATTAGATAGCTTGATGTGGAGTTCACTCAACCATAATGGACGAACCGTCTTCATCGAAGAAAATATACATTGGATCCAAAAAATTACTGAAGAAGTACCTTCACTAGAAGCTTATCATTACATTTATGACACTAGACTTGATCAAGCTCCTGAACTTCTAAGTATTGGTAAAAGAGAAGATTCTTGCAAAAAAAACTTAGGTGATCCAAGAAATTCTAAGTGTCCACTTGCCCTAACAAATATGCCAAAAGAAGTGTATGAAATTGAATGGGATTTAATTATGATTGATGCACCAACAGGCTCATTTTATAATTTACCAGGGAGGATGAAAGTGATATATACTGTTGGATTATTGGCTAGGAATAGAGAAAATGGAGAAACTGATGTGTTTGTGCATGATTGTAAAAGGTATGTTGAAGATAAATTCTCTAGGAATTTTCTTTGTGAGGGATACATTAGAGGACAAGTTAGAAATCTTAGGCACTTCACTATCCCAAGTTATAGAAGTGGTTTGGTCAAGTCCTTTTGTCCTTGACTCCTAGTCTTGTCACACTGTTATTATTTTTTCGATTACGTGTTCTGTAATCTTTCGATTATCATATAGTTTTACATTTATACGAAAGAGGATCTGTCTTGTTGAAAGCTAAGAATACGTATATTTTGTTTATTTTTCCTTTTGTTTGATCTATTTTTTAAAGATTTCGTGCATATGTGAAATTTTCCCTTGTGGATCATAAATGCTTTGATTGAAAGCCATATGATATCGATACGTTGAACATCGAATTCTCACGAAAGTTCCACCTTAAATAAATTAGAAGTATGAACAAATTATAAGAATACTGAAAGTTTTATTATGTTATAAATTTCAATAAATACGTAAGTAAGAAAAGAAATGCATGTATATAACATATTAACATTAAATTGATGTACACTAAATATTAGCAAGTAAACCAATGATTGATTATCTAAATTTTTGAGATGTTTATAGTATGAGTTCGAACAATTTGTGGTGTTTAATCGAAGAACCGTGAGGTTAGAGGACTGATTTTACAAATATACAAAGTGAAGGCGTCAATTTGTATATATTAAGCTAAAATTGAAAATGACGAGAACGACGTCGTTTGGTCTCGCCAAACTCTTCTCTCCTTTATCTTCTTTTTTTTCATTCGTTGTCCTCCTCAGACTGCAATTTTTTTGAGCTTTGGAAATGGCGAAAGGGAAGAAAGAGCTGTTAGCGTCAGCACCATGGAGGGTAGACCATGAACAAGATGAAAAATTCAAAGACGCAAGGCTCAAAGTCACAAGCCAACCAGGTAAAACATCCACTATGCACGTTCCTGGTAAGAAAACCGTGAATTCCAAAGACAATGAAGCAGATGATTCACTTGAAATTGATCCTGAACTTCGTTACAGCTTCCAACGTAACTTCCAGGTCCCTCTCTCTACTCTCTCTCTCTATCTCTCTCTCTCTCTTTTTGTTGTTTGTAGATATGAGGGGCGGCGTCAGGTAGGGAAGAGAGGTTTATCCATCTCTTTCGGAGGGAAATTACACTATTTATACATGATGAAACCCCTTTGACTTTGTAATGTGTTAAGTTCTTCGTATTTTGAAGCCCCCTTAGTGAAAATCCCAGTTCCGCAATTGGTGTACACTTTAAGTCATGAACTTGTGTTGTTAGTATCTGGAAATTGTTACTCCACTATTGAGTCTGGGATAAGGAAGGATTGTTGGTTTGCGTAAAACTAGTAGTCCACAACTTGTGATAAATTCTGTGATTAACAAGATTGGGTTTATATAGGCTATAGCTGAACCCACTGTGTAGGTGAACAGCCAGTGTAACTTATATTGCAGGTATAAACTAATTAAAATTTGAGTATATGGAATTGCCAACTGTATGTGGGTTGGTTTCACTGTTTAAGTTTGCAGATTTCATTTGAGAGATTAAGAAGGTTGTTGATTTCTTTTGATAGGTTATTGCATTCCAATTATTGAAATTGTACCTTCAAAGAGTTGTTTTTGGCTATTTGCTAATGGAATGGAAAAAATAGTTTTATCAACTTTTTGTCAGAGAAATAGTGAATTGTTATGATATAATAGTGAAGACGAGTCAATGAGGATTTTCTCTTGGTAAAGTTGAACCACAAACACATTGAGCATTACTCGACTGGGAAAAGCATAGGACGCAATTGGAATAATTTTAGGGTCTTCAACTCCTTCTGTGTGACTCTATAAGAATGGATATGTTGCAATAGACTTGATTTATATAGCTTTAATCTTTAGTCTGCCAAATAACAGAAAAAGAAGGGGGTGAGGGAACAGGAAAGAGAATGGTACTTCCATGTATGTGTTTTTCTGTTCATAGAGCTTTAATCTGCAAAGAGAAGACCTTTAATAACTTTCAAACTTCAAAAAGAAGAGATGGGACTACTCTTCTAAAATCTGGGAGAGTAAGAAAACAAAGGTGACTATGCTCATAGATCATAGATGAATTTGTGGAACTAACTACAACAACAAACCCAGTGTGATCCCACAAGTGATGAAAAACAACTAATGGTCCAAGGTATCCCAATGTTAGCAGTTGGCGATGTAAGTTTCTACATGAAGACCAGTGTGCCACTTGACTTAAGTTATCTAGTGAAGAGATAGAGAGCTGAATGGGTTCCACATCCTTATGTGTCCATATGTCTGGGACCCGCATGCCTCAAATAGTTCCACTTGTGAGGTGGAGCCGTGGAGGTGGTCTAAACATACTAACATTTATTTTGGTTCTCATAGAGCATAGACCTTAATATAACGACCCCTCAAACCATTTTTTTTTCTCGAGTCAGAAGTTGTGTTGCATCAATGTGGCTTTCAGTGTATTGCATGTGTCAGACAAGCAGTACATTTAGTAGATATATATTAGGTAGATTCTAGAGGAGTTCTGTGTAATGAAGAAACCTGTATTTGTGTTTGTTTCCAATTACATGCCCTTCCATGTAAGTGGAGAGTCAGTAAGTGGATTACAAAATTAGTTTCCAGTCCGTAGTTGAACAATGGTTTTTTCTCCACTATATTGTTTTTTCTTATTTTGTCCTCAATGTGAAGCATTTGATTTTAAATGAGCCTTAGAGGCACATCAAGAGTAAGACAAAAATTAATTAGGCAACTTGAATTGACATGAAGAATAAAATAGGAAAAGGAAACTATAAAAGTTACGAAAAAGAAAAGAGCACAAGGAAGAAGCTAAGGGCAGCAATGACAATGGGCGCTATTCCAGTCATACATACATACCCTTCACAATTTGATTAGCTCCGGCCACCTCTGTGCTTCAGTACACCCTTGTCTGCTTGCTCCTCCTTTGTCTCTCCATTTTCTTTTTCAACCACCCTTGTACTCTCCCTCCCACTCTTTCGAGCTCTTTTCTAATACCCTCTATTCCTCTCCTCATATTGTTACTTCCACTCTCCCCCATCACCTTAGTGCTTGTTGCATAAGCCTTGCTCAAAATATCCTTTTTAGCATCAAGAATTTCATGTCATTGATAGTGCAGAAGTACTTGCTCAATGGGCTGTCTTATGATCTCCCAGTGCTTAAATTCAGGGTTTGACTTGGATACTCACTATGAATTTAGGCTTGGGACTTCCATGTTGGAGGTCTCAAGTTTGAAACCCCTTGCCAGCAAAAGCAAGGGGTTTGCCTTCTGGGTCGAGCTTGTAGTCGGGCTTGCCTAGTGCAGCTCACCTCTCATGTGTGGTTTGCGCGCTATTGTATAGGAGCGGGGGTTTTACCCTGTGTGCACCCAAAGGCTAGCGGCTACGGGTTTCCCTTGTCATAAAAAAAAATATCTTCCATTTTTGCTTGACAGCAATCCTAGATTAGCTCTAAGAGGTTTCAGATGGTTTCACTGTGCCAAGAATCCCTGTACTTGAAATTTGGGCTTATTTGCGACCAAATACATAAATATTTGGAATAATTGGATGATCCAGCTGACAAAGGATGAAACTCGAGGGATTTGGATTAAAAAAATAATAGATGTGTACTTGGAAGTTTGACTGAAGATTGGACTGAAAGGAACTGTGGCATATAGGTGGGGAAATGTTGAGAGAGAGATGAAAGGAATTGTTGGGGAAGATAGCTAATTTTATAAACGTAAAATTTATCTGATAAATGTTTGGATTGACAATGCTAAACCTGACAATAACTAGAACAATTATAGATGTCAAAAATACATTCATCTGAACCTTTTCTATGATTGATTATTAATATGTTTGTTCAATCTTTTTACACCGTTAGAAGACCAAATGCAATCTAAATCGAAAGTTAAAGCTGTGTATCTGATAGACTGATACTAGTACCTGATAAAGGAAATTTTAGGAAATTAAGTGGATGCTCTTTTGTGGATGACACTCTTCAATATCAGTATCTGTTTTACTTTAAAAGCTATGGAGCCTTTGATATCTCTTGATTTATTAGAAAATAACAGTACCATTCTTTCATCTCTTTGCAGTTTCTTCAACGTGTCTTCAGCATTGACACAGTTGTTAAACCTCTGCCTCCTACAATGGCATACAATGTTTCTCGTAACTTGACCTTCTTTACGAGTATCTTTACGCAATTCTTTGGTAAGCCTATTTGTCTGTTGCATATTACAATTTGCTTTTAAGGAAAAAGGTCCTTTTTGTCCCGTTCCCTTGGGAGCTACTTTTGGCTAGTTTGGTTATTTTCATCATTTTGCTGAAATGTTTGTTCTTCTTGTGAAGACCCCTTTTCAGTTTGCTTCTTTTGTAGTATCTATCCTTGCGTCTTTTTGTTTGGAGGTGGGGGATCATTGGAGTTCTTTTTTCAAATAAAAGCTTGCTGGGAGGTTTGAATCTTGGAGTTCTAGGTGATAGGCTGGAGATTTTACTTTAGGTAATATTTGTTAAGTTGTCTATGCAAGTTGCAAATGCAAAGGTGGGAATGAAGTCAAGACTGGCAGAGTCTCCTGTGGTATGGCTAAAAGATGAAAAGGAGAAAAAGATTTTCTTTTGTTTCCCCCTTAGTTTTTTTTAGATCTTAGTTCTTTTCTTATGGGTATAGTACAGGGAAAGCAAATGAAGTATAAAAACAGATATGTCTTTCCCCTTCTAAAACCTTTTGATCATTTTGTTTCCTTCCCCTTCTCTTCTTCTTTATTTTCGCGCTGTAATCTATTATTTTCATTTTGGCAGATCCTCAAGGAATAGCAAATGCACAAAAATCTCTCGGCTTAGGACAGGAAGAAAAAGTTCGTAAGGTCCGCTAAATGACTCATTTAATCTCTGCAAGGAGTAATATTGAGTTCTCTTTGTCCTTTGCTTGTACCTCTGATATTCTGGGCAATTTTGTATTCTATATACATTTGCTGATAAATGACAAGTAATCTTTGAACTCATCAGCTTACCAACATAAGTACCAGTAACTCCTATTTAGATATATCCCCATGCTACTAGCCCTGTTTACCTTCATCCACATCGGTACACACTTCTGATCATTTACATCTAACTTAGCCAAAAAAAATGTGTTAGATCTCTTCTGAATGGTATTTTCTTGATCCTTGACGAAATCTTTTCATCAGTCCGGTAAGACATAGCTGGGTAACCAGTATTTCGACTAGATTTTGAATCATGAATCTGTTTCTACTACAAGCATACATTCTTGAAAACTTAAACGAAGGAGTTGTAGGTGCAGTTGTCCTCTGAGTTCCAAAAACGTCAAAATCCTAGATTTCCATTGTCTAATAGTTTCTGAAGAGAAGTCTTAGAGCAATTGTAAAGTTGTTTTCGTGTAACTAAGAGGGTTATGGTTTCGATCCATGAGAGATGTTTGTGTGAGAATAGGTCCCTTGTGTAAACGCGCGATGTTCCGTGTGTTCGGTTTCCTTTCCTTTATCTAACAGTTCTTCACATCTATGTGGGAAATTTTATGGATGTTACAATTTTAAGGTATCATACCTTGTAAATTAAGAATCGTACCCGTGATTACTTATAGCAACTGGCAGATGAGTACAAGGCAGTGGGTGTGAACACACTCATAATCTTCAACATGAACTTAATTAATAATTGTTTCAATTATTCAAAAACTATATAGTAAATAAGTTCCCACCTACTGTTAAAAAGTAATAATGGGTGCAACGACACTCTGCACTCCGCATTCATTAATTCAAAATCACAACCTCATTCTCAAATTCCCTATAGTGTTTCTCTTCTATACACCTCGTAAGAAGATATTAATTAAAAGAGAGTTTTGACTATTTTGTCCCTATTTATTTCGTAAGATATAAACTCTCTTCATATTTACTTTATTCCAGTGTTTGTATTAAAAATCACGACACATAATTTGAGTGGAGCCTACACTCTATGTTCTTCTAACAGCCTTTTCTATCAATACCATTAATATTCACTAATCATTTTATATATGTTTGAAGCACATTAATGTGAGTATCTTTAAAAGAATGATAAATTTGTAGAATGTCACACATTCCTAATATATCAGTAACTGCCTCATGATTCTCCACAAGAACAAAACAATTACATTCTTGACTAAATATAGAAAATTACCCACAAAAACATATTAAAGCAGAAAAAAGCAAAGCTCAGTTCACTACACATAAATGGTAATTAGTAGAAGTAAATCAATTTCCTTCCATTACATCAAAGAGTGGCAAGTTGCTGAATATTCACTGGATAAACAACATCAGGTCCACCACTAAAAGCCTTCCTTCCAAACAAGATGTTTACTGCTTCAGTTGGATGAAATGCATCCCAAAATATGTATTGTTCCCTGTTAGAACATGGTGTTTGGAATGGTAAACATGTTATTTGCCCTCTATTTCTCCCTACTCCACAACATCCAAGATTTACTTCACTAAATCCTGTTACATATACAAAAGTTGAAATTACAAATTTAGTTAAAGCTATGGATTAATAATATATATTGACTTACCATATTGTCTGGAATTAGCAAGAAGATCTTGAAACATATTCCTAATGTCAATGTAAGAAAATTTGAAGCCAGGGAGATTGGTATTTAGGCTGGTGAGCATTGATCTAACATTGTTATGGAATGGAAGAACAAGTTGATTCACTTCCTCTGAACATGCACCATTTTGACTTTGTGCAAGAATACTTGGAATACACCCCATTAGTCCTACTCCACCAATCACAAATTTTCTTGCTCCAAGATTGTATAATCTCTGCAATTTTGTTTAGTAAATTAAAAGAAAATGAGAAAACAAATTACAAGAAAAGAAAATACTATGAGATAACAAAAAGAGAATCTTACTATAAGTTGTTGATTATACTGTTGAGTCAAGAGAGTAGCATATTCTTGAGGATTATATTGATTTTTTGTATTATAATTAGGCATAAGGTAATTGTTAAGGTAGTCATTGCTTCCCATTCCAACAAAGAAAATTGATTTTGCTAGTGCCTCTTCCACATCTCCATTGTTTCTTAATTGGTTCAGTGTGCTCTCAAAGTTTGTGATTTGTTGATTGAATGGAATGCGCCCTACCTGTATAAAAATTTCATAATGATGAACAATTAATTACTACATGCAAGATTCTACTAATTAATTAAAAAGTAAAGAAAATGTAAAAGTACTTGGGTAGGTGGTAGGTAGGTGTAGTGCATTTAAGTTTATTTAATTGTTCATGGATTCATTGTTGCTATGTTTGAAGTATCATTTATTAGGTTGTACTTGTGAGTTAGATGCATCAAGGTTACCTACCACAATTATAGTGAGATATATAAGAATTTCTCCATTTTTAATTAGAGGTTTTGAGTTCAGACGAAAAAATTCTATTAAAAAGAGTTTCTTCCTTAATTAGGTTATCTGTTTCACGATTCGTATTAATTAAACCTCCAATAAATATGGGACGCCAAAAAATTGTTTGTAGGCCATATGGTCTCTTTTCTCTTCCTTTCATCCAAATGCAACTTATTTGAGTCGGTGGTTCGTCAAAAACTACTTCTTTAACATCAAAAGATAGTGCTAAAACACTAAATTACTGCATATACATTGGCCTTTTCGAACCGTACTTATGAAATTATATTGAATACGTTATTATTGTCGTGGTCATCATCGAAATGCCTACTTACTTTTTTGAATATAACTTATTTAACTTTTATACACTACTCTAATGACACTAATTACATGTCACTGAAAAAGATCACTATAGGCAATTGAGCGTTATAAGGGAAATTAATAACCTAAGACAATATACTTGAGGAAAACCTTACTACAACAGGATAAATTACATCAATAGGGTAAAAAAAATACAATAATAGTGTACTATGTACAAGTTTACTCTTTTTTTTTCTAATACAAAATAAATAAATAAAGAGTACTTACAAAATTTCTTCCAGTATTATCAAGAATGCCAGCAGCAGCAGAGGCATAATTGACTCCAAATCTCATTTGGTCTCCAGAAGCCTGTGAGTATGGTGGAGTCAAAGGCAGTCCAAGCAATTCAGCTGCATGTACAATGCCATGTGTTAATATTAAATTTTTAAACTAATTTCTATAGATTCACTTATATAATAATAATAATCAACATGCATGCTACCATCAACAATTACGATAGAATAGATAATATACAATTTCTCTGCTTTTAACTAAAGGTTTTGAGTTCAAGCAGTCAGTTCATGTTTTTCCCGACTTACACAACGCGAATTATACGTACCAATAACATCAACCATAGTGAGACCATTGGAGAAACGACCAGTAGGGCCACCATTAAAATCAATTCCATAAGGAAAATAGTTAGCCTTAGCTAAAGAAGCTAAGTTATTGTTATTGCCATTGTCTATCAATGAGTCTCCAAAAACAAACATGGCAGGCACCAATGCACTTTTTGTTCCACTTGCTTCTTCTTGACATATTACATTATTATTATTCACTAGCAGTAAAAACAACAAAAAACACAAAGGAAATAGCCTAAAATTATAAGCCATATTTTTATTTTATTTTTTTGTAGAATGGATTTTCTAGTATGAGAAATGTAAGTTGAAATTGTTATGAGAAGGTTTAATATAGAGGTGGGGGGGAAATAAATATGCGGTTGGTTAGAGAGGAGTAAATGAATTCACCTGTATGTTGTTGCTTGATGCAGTAAATTAAATGAGAAATAATTGATGAGTGAGTATATAAGAATTAATCTTGAGAATATATTTAATTAATTTCTATATCATGATTTTGTACGTGCTACTCACTCTACAACAATAATTAATCATCATATAAATAATGTATATTTATGCTAATTGATGAGTGTGTATTGACTCCATAAGAATTGATCTTGAGGCTATAATTAATTAACTTCTATGTCATAATTTTATATGCCAAGTGCCTACTCACTCTACAACAATAATTAATCATCATATAAATAATGTATATTTATGCTAATTGATGAGTGTGTATTGACTCCATTTGAGAATATATTTAATTAACTCTATGTCATAATTTTGTATGCCAAGTGTTACTCACTCTACAACAATAATTAATCATCACATAAATAATGTATATTTACTACTATTATGCTTATTCATTTCACTAATAATTTGTCCATGTGCGTGGCTATTTGGAAAATTATCATACTTTTCATGTATTGATTCTTGAGTAAACTGTTTTTATATATTACAATATTTATTTAAATTTATTGCTCTAATTTAATTTTGACTTGATAGTAAAAAAATTAAATTTTGTGGTCATAAGTTAAAAGATAGAATGTACTAAATTATATTTTAAGCATTTCTTGAGTAAAGTTATTTAAAAAATAAATATCTTTTAAACAAATTAAAAATGAATTAGAGAAACAAATTGAATGGAAGGAGTACTTATTTTTCTCCGTTGATATTATAGTCGTTTGGTAGAGTTTATTAGCAAAAATAATGTTTGCATTAGCTTTATGTACATTTTTTCATTCTATGTATGATTAATGCTTGCATTAGTTATGCACTCTATTGTGTATTGGAGAGTGTATTAGGGAGGAGCTATGACTGGTGAAGGATGGTCAGCTAAACACCAGTCTTCAAAAAATTAAATCATATATATAGATAAAATAAATGTATTATAAGGATACATGAATAAAGAACACTCTTTAAAAATAACAAGGGTGGTGTTGGATGATTCACGCGCACACTAGATGATGAAGAACACACTTTATAGATCTAGAGAAAAGATGTTTTGTGGTATATCGTGAAACGTCTACCATATATATATAATAAAATAGTATTGTTAGATAAATAATAAATGCGTAAAAATTATATATATTAATTAGTCACTACCTAACATGTGGTGCACCGGTAAGCTTATCTCATTTAAAACCTAAGGTCTCTTTGGTTCGATACGTGCATGCCCCATAATAATAAAATAAAGCTTGTATTGATAATGCGAAGAAATTTAATACATGCATTAGCTGGTTAAAGACCTAATTATTTTTTAAAAGTTTTTTTACACCTTCACCATCATAATTGTGGAAGATATTTTTGTCAACGAATATTTTTATACCCTACATATTTTTTTAATACAACAAATAAAGCAAAAAAAATATATTCTATGCATAATTAATGCAAACATAACTAATACAAACATTACTAATAAACTCTATTTAGTATTATTTTTATAATACATTACTCTATCAAACGATCCTACTCATATTTAACATAATTAATAAATAATCTTATCTATAAGAAGAGTAAATGCTTAAATTATAGAAAAGGGTCATAGTTGTTTTTGTAGTTTTTTTTTTTTAAAAAAAAAAGTTATATTTGTCTTTCGACATACTTTTTTTATATATTTGCTCTTGTCATTTAACTTTAGGCACATTGATTTAGCACTTGTTAGGGGTTTATTTTGTTAAATTGATCTTATTAATTATATTTTATATATTTGAAATTGACTAGTACTTTTTTATATAGTTATTAATGATAAAGATAGCGTTGAAAGATACGATTTCTTTTGATTCATTAAAATGGACGATTATAAAAACAAAATTTTATTTTAATAACAGCCAAATAAAATCAAACCGAAAGAGTACTTCCCTCACTTTATTAAGGGTGATCTTTTTATAGAAAAAAAAAACAGTTAAGATCAATAAATGTTTCTCATTGTACAAAACCATCATGTATTTCAAAACAAATTCAAACTGACAAACGAATATATTAAATTAAAAAACATTAATTAAATAGTGAAGGCGGATTTGAATATGATTTTCCGATGAAATGAAAATTTAATGAGTAAGCAAAGTGATGAAGAAGATATAATTATTAAAGAATAAAATATAGTTAATAAAAGAAAAATTAATTAATAAATAAAATAAATATAATTTATAATATGACGCTGATATAGTGTTGATGTGACAGCAAATGTAATTTATCAAATATTGTGAGAATAATATCAAATGTTTCAAGATAATAATAAGTTTACTTTGATATAAATATGTAATAGATCACTGTAATAATTTAAATGTGTAACTGACGACTTACAAAATTTTTACATGAATCTATATCATGTGAATGTCAATGCCATGCAAAAATATGAGGTGTGAGTTAAGAAATGATTGGTCCGTTTGGGCGGAGGGAGCATTGCGCGTTTTTACATTTAATAATGCTCTGCTTCCTTCATTTAATTATACTTCGCTGGCCGCTAACAATATAATCAAGTCTCACACTTCCCAAGAAAATATAAGAAAAAAATGCATGTTTGGGAAGGTTTAATTTATGACTACACAAATAAATGCAAAAATACACACTTCATTCATACTCACTACCTAAAAGTATCATCTTCACCCGTAAAACTTCTTAACAAAATGCATGTGCAAATACAAATTCAAATTGCAATTTAAAATTTTATAACCAAACGAGAAACATCACTGTACTGTGCAACTTGTGCAGTGAGTCTGCAAAAAACTTGTGCAGTGTGTAGGAGACAGTTGAGAAGGTTTTTTCAATAATAAAAAAACTCACCTAGTGTTCGACACATTATAAAAGGGTGAAATGCTTCCTAACAAATGACTTACGTGAAGTTGAGATGGTTGTTTAGCATTTACCACATGATGGCTTTTTTTGTTTGTTAGGTTCACTACGAGTGTATATATATAAAAATATATTTTTCCTACTATTTGACATGCAAAAATGCGTCTTTTCTAATTGTTTCAAGTTTTTTTTATTAGTTCAAACTTCGTATTAAGTTCCTCCCAAACCATAGATAAGTAATATGAAATTGTAATAAGTAAATATATTTGTTTTCAAAATCTATTTGCTGACAGACTTCCATTTATTTAAAAAGAAAGAATCCCTCATTTAACTTTTCAAATCTCCTTTCAATATCACAGACAGATGTCATAATTTTGTGTTCATATATATGCAAAACCTAGTTAGTCACGTAATGTCAATTCTTGTAAGCCTAAAATTTTATAATATTATTTGGTTTAAAAGAATTTCAATCCTAAGAACTTGTACCTAAGTGTCAATTCCACAATCAGTGTGTCATTTGACATACATAAATAACGAACATAGCCTTATCGATCCCTCTAAGAAAAATCACAAAAGAAGATCTAGTACGCATAGCATAAAATTCCTTTTGCTGCCAAAGGTGTATGAAGACACTTACATGAGGCATCTGATTGAATAGACTAAAGTTCAAACAAACAAAAAATATATCAGAGATAAATATACATCGATAATGAAAATAGCGATACACTAAACACCAAGCTTTACTAGTCAACACCAAGAAACAATCATAGAGATTGTTAGTCCACTTTTACACGAAGGTGACAACATGGCAAAAGAATGTTTAAGGCTTCCATAGCTTCATGGTGCAGTCTTCTCCATAGGTGGCAACAAGGTTTATATGGGGATGGTGAGTGATACCAATTACATCCTTTTCATGTACCTGCCATAATGCACAAACTAAAACTCAGTAACTTGGCCTTTATCCTGTTCCGAAAGCAAGAACAACAGAGAGTCCCAGGACTTAAAACCAACAACACTAAGAACCCACCTACAAATATAATGCATCTGTAACAGGAATAACTACATTATTCGACATTCAACTTGACACTATGCAAGTGTATGAATATACAAGTGCATTTGAATAAACAAGTTTGTGTGTTGTTCAGGGAAGCTGTAGAAAATGCCAGCAAGGAAGGATAAAGAGTAACCAAAAGGAAATAGTATATGTAACATTTGGTAAACTGTGAGTGGAATCGAGACAGGGGAGAGAAATAAACACAAAATGAATAAGCTGATCTTTCTATCATTTTATCTTCTTCCTCTAGCAGATTGGTTGGAGATGTATTTTATGAGAAGAAAAATGAGACATGTTAAACCAAAATATTCAAGCTATTTCCCCTAATTTTCTTCGTATAAATATCAGGTAAGAAACTGAAAACAAGGACACATCATAAGTGAATCATGATTTTTGAAAAAAAAAAAACAGTTTAAGAAATCAATATCCTCCTGTACTCTGTTATTTTTCATCTTTTGACAAATACAGAAAATATTTAACTTAGCCTCGGCCGCATCCACATAGGTGAGTACGTCTGAGGTACATACACATATGTCCCGGCAATGATTGAGCGAGCAAACAAGAGACAAAGAAAGCAAGAAAGCCTTGTAATGATACCAAACTCAAATTGTTAACTCTAAATGTAGGACTTGTAACTGTGACAATAAGTAATCAAACTTCACGTCAGAGTTGAAGCTTACCTTCATCAGATGCTCCAGTTGTTTGATTGATAACTAAAGCAGTACAAGTTTCTGTTGAAATGCACAAACCACATGATCAGCATAAAAGTAATAAATCCTTGCATTAAATACCAATATCATCGACTTAATGAAGTTCAAAATAAGTAGCACTTATAGTGATGGAAAAAAGACATAAAATATTTGCCACTGTACAATCAGCAATGACAGTTCAGAAGATCTACAAGAGAGCTGTAATAGTTTCAGAATAACTCGAAAAAATTAAAGTGAGTAACTACGTTCAATCTTAGAGACGAAGCAAGTCCTTGAAGTTTGTTAAATATAAGAGGAGAGGAATCCTCAAGGATGAAATAAAATCAAAGTTCACCAAGGTTTCATCAAAGTCACTCTCTTTTTCCCTTTGAAACAAGAAATAATTGTACCAATCTTGGAACTCCAATGAAGCAAAGGGACATAAATTTCATATCATACCTGTCTTCACCTACACAGTATATCCATTCTCCTTTTGGTGATAGACAGGCAGCCACGAAGTCTCCACCTTCTCTTTTACCAGATGAGAAACTTTTGACGACCTACATGACAATTGCACAGCATAAGTTCACTTACCGTTTGTGCTCCCTAATATTTGGAAAGATTACAACCACTTCAGTTCATTATCCTTATGTTATCTTCTTTTAGAAAATAAATTTGACATTTTGATTTCTAACTGTTGCTTGTCAGAAATGCTTCCACTCCCCAACTTGTTCACTCCTTGCTTTGGCAAAGGGAAAAATCTCCCAAAACAAAAACCTAACGAATGGGAAAGAAGAATGATCCACGAATAACAATGCCTACCTGTCCTTGAAGTGTCATCAGATAAATAGATGATGTCTTATTGCACACTATAATGTGATCATTGTTCTTAGGGAAAAGATGGACAGAATTCACAGATGCATCGCCACCCTGTAAGAGAAAGGAATTCAAACGAGTTCAAAAAACAAAATCGTGTAAAAGAAGGTATCCTGAGAAAAACTAACAAATAATAAGTAATATAGTGGTAATATGCCCAGGCAAGTTGAATACCCTTAAAGGAGGAGGTGGTCTAAATGTCTGCAAACACTCTGTAGTTTTGGCATCCCAGACCTGTTTTGAGGCAACTCAGACAAATTATGCACACAGAATAAAGCAGATAACCCCAATATAAATGGAAAAGAAAATAGCATGCTTCTCTCTACCTTCACTTGAAACTTGAAAGACAATAATCTTACCTTCACTGAGCCGTCACTAGATGCGGTGATGACTCGAGACCCATCAAAGGTAAAGATAGCATCATTCACATAAGATGAATGTCCGCGGAATTCTTTTAACAATTTACCTGACTTCAGGCCATGAATTCTATAAGAAATGAAACAGAGATATCAGGCATGCTTCTGCCAACCAAGACAAACAGTAATTAATTAATAGCTATAACGGTGGATCTGAGGATATCATTTAGCTTAAACCACTACGCCTAACAGCTACTGATGACATGCCATCACAGTAAATGGTCAAAGGAAAAAAACCTTGCTGTGCTGTCAAAGGATGTGCTTAAGATCTGAGTTCCATCTCGAGAGAAGACAAGACTGGTGACACCCTGAGAATGTGCACGTTCAAGGCGACGCAAACACTGACCAGTCCTTATGCGCCAGACCTATATAACACAGTAACATAAGAACACGCAATCCAAAATCAAATCTAACACGTTTACATCAGGAAAAAGGACATAAGATGGAGGAGTTTATAAGGAAGAACTTTAATTATGGTGAGCACAAAGCAGCTGTTGTTCTGTACATGAGCAGAAGTATATATGTTTTTTTTACTTTTTGATGACCGTGGTGTCTGAACCAACTTTCGCGCACCTCGACTAATGGCATGGGATACCTGCCACCTCCCAGTAAATATGTTCTACGCCTACATTTTAGAGAAATTAAGATCTCAGAGGGAGGTCTACAAGC